>JARFJB010001936.1:825000-995000 GCA_036346205.1 Vesta saturnalis | reverse complement strand
ATGGTACTACCAGTAGAACTGGAGTGATTGATGCCAACCTTTCACGTCACAGAGGTGTTCTAATTAATTACACGATAAAAAACACATAAATGTTACTGAAAAAGTAATGTTTAGGGTCAATAAATTACAATTTGTATAACTATGTAAGTACATTAAGTGTTATAAATTTGTACCAACATGAATACTCAAGAAAGTCATTAGTTTTTAGCAATTCTTGTGGATGAAGTAAACTTCTACATATAACACATTAGTTTATGATATTTATATATATTATTATATATATATATATATATATATATATATATATATATATATATATATATATATATATATATATTGTACTATTTATATGTAATATATAATTATATTTGAATACTTATATTCACCGGACTAGCTCTTATCTCAATGTGGGGATAAGGTTCAGGATTTAGTAGGAAATAATATCTGGTTTGAAAATATATGTGGATTGCACTTTATAAAAATTATCTTATATGAGAAAAGTATCTGGATAAAATTTATACACTAACGCATGCGTTATAAGGTTACTGAATGCAATTATCAAAAATGTCAAAATTGTCAAACAATGACTTGTTGAATTTATGTTTATAATTTTAATTGGATAAAAGAAATTTAAAATTTGGAAATATTTTAAAATTTTGCTTATTTTGCAGGTGTTTATACAAGTATTATTTAAACATATACACTTATACATATAACAAATTATAATTGCAGGAAATCAACACAACAAAACACAATAGACAGGGTTATAATCAAAAGTAACTCACATGTAAATATTCCAAAATTCAAACTGATGTCTTCACACAGGTGGTTCCAAATAGATGCAGGCACTTTCCAATATGATCGAAGATCTTTATGTATGAAGTTCAATGCTACCATTCACCCACTAGCTGCAGACTGGCCATCGGTTTGTTGTTCACTTTGCTTCGGCAACTGGTAATATTTCTCCACTTTACGGCTTCACCCCAACCACAATTTTTAAATTGATAATGTTTTATTTAAATGTATTAATGCTTACTAATTGTATCGTTTTAATAATATTTAATGGTTGTAAAAGGTTTAAGTTAAAGTCACTTTATTTTTTTTAGGCTCCGGCTCAAATATAATTTAAAAAAAAATCGCAGCAACAAATAAAACACAAATGAAGAAAAAATATTACTATTTTATACTATTTTATTTTGGCAAAACGTAACCAATATTCAAATTCAATAAATGAAATTTTTAAAACGTTCAACATAAATCGTCACAAGTAAGAAAATAATTCGTAATGAACTTTACGAAATTGCACAGGTATCGGTAACCTAACTTAGAATTTTAAATAATTGTCGGTTTAAAAACAATTGCGCCTGTATTCTAGTCTCTCCGCGTGTATTTAAAATTCTTCCCGATAATTATTTAGGTTAGAAAAACTTACTTGAAACACAAAAATCACTACACTATTTTTAAACTATTCAAACAACTGGCAATATTATAGAGAGAGCTCTGATCAAGGGCAATTCCTTTTATACCCTTTTGTTGGTTACCGTAACTTCAATTTTTTTTAAGCAATTCTAAATATGTAACCATGTTTCTGATTGGTCGAAAATAATTTGAAAACTTAACCAAACTATAATTTTAGCGATAACTTCCTTATGCAATTATGGATTTAAATTTTAATGACAGAAATGAAATCTGTGTAAATTTGCGTATAAATAGATATCCAACAAGATATGGTTCTTTTAACTATTATGCAAAATGACCTATTTTAATTTTAATTTGCTTATATCTAACTAATCTTATAAACTACACTTAAATTACTATATATATATATATGTAATCCTGATAAGATTTAGCATAGGAAAACACATTTAAAGTCCGAAATCTTAAATTTAAAGGAAATTTTATGTTTACCTAGTAAAATTATATACTCAATCCCATTTCATAATTTTTGCGCTGAAATGCTTTGTACACTTTATATTACTATGTACAAATGAGAAAGACCTCTATTATTCACTTTAACAAACTAATTTAATCCTAATTTACTCTAAAAACTACAAATTTGTGAAAAAACATTTAATTTAAAACATAACCAAACTTAATTTTAAAAAAATTACAAATAACTTACATTTAAAAATGTTCATGTACCTCAAAATGTTATCCAAACTATTTGTAATAACTGTCTTTATTAGATTTATTGTTCCTCTCGTTTGCATTGTATAATTTAATGTCACATTAAGAAGTCATATCGTTTAACACATTTTCTTGAAATTCTATTATAAAAAGGTATCTACATGTAAATGTCTTTGTGTGATTATATTTTATGCACTGTTCTTAATATTTAAATTGCATCACAATGTCTGTCACACAATCGCTTCCAAAAATATGTGAGAAATGATTATATTAAGTTCATATTATAACCCTTTTCTAAATTTTACCAAATTTCCTGCATTCTAAACTACTTATACAATATCCCTAATGTAAATCTATCCTTACACTATGTGTACAACACCTGTAAAATATTCACATCCCAAAATATTTTTGAAAAATTGAAATTTATTGAAACAAACTAAAGTACTGAATTGAATTTACGGAAATAAGTTTATTTAACATTTCTGACATTTTCGCAAGTAGCACAATGCTTTTTATGATTAAATCAAAATGTATAAATGTTATTCAGATTGTTTCAACCAAACAAATCCACTTTCTACCCATCGTGAACCAAATTACATCAAATAAATGTCTCGTACATGTATCATGCTTGAAATCACCCTTTTTTTAAAGAAATTACTAGTTAAAACTGTCCGATCCCTGTCTTACTCTTATCTAAACATCTCAATATATATATATATATATATATATATATATATATATGGCTGTTTAAATTATGTAAAATTCCTATAATTGTCTATCTGGTATGCATCCATATGATGCAAGAAAAAGAGTATATCAGAAGGGCACCAGATTGCTTAAAATAAAAAATAAGGGATTACCTAGCACACGAATAAACGCTAGTATTCCTGCTTAGCTTTAGTAGCGTTAACAAGGTAAATGATCAAAAAGGCTTCTGTGTTATCTGTAAAAGCTTCAAAATATTTACACACATTTGAAACAAAATATCGTGACGCAAAACCAACTTTAAAACTCATCAATTTTACTTTACTTTTACATTATCAATAGAACTCTATAATCAGAAATTTTCGAATTAATCAAAGTTCAAACCTTTCGGTAAAATCATAAACAACAATAAAGGAACCGTCACCACTGCAAGGCCGTATACTTTGAAACAGTATATATTGTAATAATTAAAAAAAAAGGTAATATTCAATGAATAACTATGTACAGTTGGGGCAACAAAAAATGGGACACTATGGTTTTACAAGTTCAATGGGCATATCTACTTTAAGTAGTACTTGACCTTCGTACATAACAATTTCAGTTCAGTCAAACTTTAATGCGATGCATCGATGACATAAGTAGAATGCTCTGATCAATTTTGATCTTACTATTTTATGCTTTAGAATACGCAACAAAGAAAACTTGGGTCTGATATTTCAAAGTAACTGAAATCTAAAAAGAAAAAATCAAAATTTGAAAAACTACATTTAAAAAATCTAATTATAATACTTTGGTGATTAGGTCAGAAATTGTTAAAACAAAAATTAATAAAGAAATACTTTTAGAGTAATTTAGTGATTAATGCAGTAACATGAAATTAATAATGTGAATGACCGCCCTCGTTGTCAATACACTCATGCAATCGTCTAGGTATTGACGCTACTAAATGCTGCAGATAATCGATTCCAACAGCCTCCCATGCATTTTCAATCGCCGCAATTAACTGGTCACAGTTTTGGGCAATGAAATCTAGTCCTTGTTGCTCTTGAATTGTCTTTGTGACCAAAGCCCAAACGTTTTCAATGATATTGAGATCTGGGCTTTTTGCTGGCCACGGTAACAGACGCACGTTGTTTTCCTGAAACCAATTTCGGGCTCTCCGTGACGTGTGTATAGGTGCATTATCCTTGTAACAATAAATTCATTATAACCACACTAAAAATTGAAAAGTTAAATAAGATAATATTCATATCTTAACTTACTTGTTGGAAAATGTAATCTTCTTCACCATATAAAGCTTGAACAGAAGGAGTCATGATAATTTCCAGTATGTCTAAATATGCTTCGGAATTAATGCGCCTGTCAATTATCCAGCAAACTCCTGGCCCGCGATGGCTTACCCAACCCCAAACATTTACAAAAAAAACGACCACTTGTATAATTAACATATTCTGTTTCGCATAGGGTTCTAGCCGGTCGAAATACTTTTAGAGGTCGATTGTTAGAGTTACTGAAAGTTTTTTCATCGCAGAAAATAACTCGACTCCAAAACTCCAAGGGCTCGTTGATATATCCCCTGGCAAATTCTAAACTACATCCTTTGTTATCATTTGTTAATAGTTCTTTAGTGGCCGCTTCGTATTGTTTTATTCCAACTTCTTTTAATCTAGCCCGAACCGTTGCACGACATCCAGGAAATACTGTTTCATTTTTAGCAACCCTGTAGCTCGTAAAAGGAAGATCTCTTACATAAGCAACTAATTCTTCGTCTTCGTCTGCCACTACCGACTGCTCTCGCTATCGTATGTCGGACAGTCCATTTTATTCGCACTCGTCCAACAGTAGATCGCGACACATTTAATAATCGCGAAATTTCGCGAACACTTTTACCACTCTCTAACTCAGCAACGATACGAGCCTTTAAATCAATGGTAGTATGAACACACATTTTAGAAGGAATCCTATAAATACTATTAAACTAAACTAAACGGAACACAAGAATATTTAGAAATCAGAAATAAGTGATTATTGAAAACTCTGAAAATACTATTAAACTAAACTAAACGGAACACAAGAGTATTTAGAAATCAGAAATAAGTATTTATTCAAAACCCTTATCTATCATACTGTCATTATTACTAATAATCTAAGGTGTTTGGATTAATCAATAATAAAATTAAGTAGTCAGTTACTAATTAAAGTACATATGCCCATTGAACTTGTAAAACAGCAGTGTCCCCTTTTTTGTTGCCCCAACTGTACAATTATTTTTAAGTCAAAGCCAAATGGATTCACCTCCGAAAGGAAGGGATACGTAATCTTTCCTACTTAAGATTTCAATAGGAAATGGGATTAATTGGTTAAAGCTTGCAACAAAATTCCAAAATCAAATAATCTTAAACCTTAATTTTAATTATCATAATTATCCTCATATTAAACCCGTAGGAAAGATAAATTCGGAAAGCTTTAAAACGCAAATATCAGTGCACAATAAAAATGATAACACATAATAGCTTGAAGATCATCAAAGACAGGGTTTAGTAATTGTGTCCTAGCTAGCCTGAAGGGCGTTATGCGGTACTATGTAACAAAAAGCGTGTTTATCCGGTTACCTAAATATAGTTATACAACATTTATTGAAATCAAAAAGACACAAGAGTAATTACCTTAAATTTGCACACATTTTCACTCTAACTATTATTTCCCTAGCTTACAGCGACAAGATGCAATTCTCGTACAACTAACGTTATTTGATGGGAAAATACCAGTTGACTCTTCAATTCGTTCATCAAACACGAACCACCGCAGCGAATGAAAACTCTTGGTATCGTCAAGTAAATTAACCAATTCTTTTAATTCATAATGGCTAAGGAATAGCAAAATATTTAAACCTAGTCCATGCATCTTATGTTAACTGCTTCACCTTGTTTTATTAACACAAACGACAACTTAATTATACGCAACCATTCGTTATATACAAACATCACTTTTTAACAGTGTTTATGTACAAGAAATTTATTGTCTCTCTTTAAACATGGTGTGGGTACAATGGGCGCAAGCTTTGCCAAATGCTAAATACCCTACACAGTACGTGTATTTCAATCCATTTCAAGTATAAAATTAATTAATCTAAGGAATTGGAAAGCACTAAAATCAACACCTTGCCTTTTCAATGGAAACGAACATGTTACTACTAATTTACCAACACCAACATACAAATCTCCCCGGGGGAATATAAGCTATAATCCAAATTATGTAAAATGTTAACATTTTTATGATATCTTCAGATAACCACCGGTTGAACCTTAGGTATGTTTTGTGAGCACAATACACCACAAAACTCGCACCAATCACTCAACCAACTCTGTCAACAGCCTCTTACTGAATATTAAGAACCAAAACAAAATCCCTTTACCCCACTAAAAGCTCGTTATCTCTAACCATTACCATTAAAGTTTCCATACAAAAAATGCAAACTGGACGTTTCTCCCTAGACAAACAACACGGCGAGGGTGATTTCTTTGAGCGTGAGTTGCTTAATTGGTTTGATTGATTTGTTTCATTTGATCGAGATTGATTGATTTGGTTTGATATGCTTCGGCTGATTTCATTGGTCGATTGACTGATTTGATTAATTTCTGTCTTTTGACAAGTGTCTAAGGCCCGATAACAAGTTCCGGCATCCTATACCTGTGTTATGAGATAGAACGAGGGCCCTTTATTAGAATATAATTTCAAATTTCCCGCCAAGTTAGATAATTAGAAGGTTTTCGCCTGACGCTATAAAGGTAATTGTATAGTGAAAGCTCGATATTGTGATGTCAGAATTGGAAATGAAGGTCCATCTGTCTGTCGTTACGTAAGTAGCTAATTAGTGGATTTTTCCCAGGCACGATAGAGTTAATTGAATGGTGAAAGTGGGGAAAAGTCCTGATAGCAAGTTCCGAAGGCCTATACTTGTCATACAAGTTAGTATTAGGGCTCCCTTATTAGAACATAAATTCGAATTTCCCGACAAAACAAACTGGCCGAGGGTTTCGTTTATGACTCATAATTTAAACAAAAAAGGCGGAAGAATGTGATTATGACTCATAAGCCACCAAGCGAGCCACGACACGGGGTGAAGGTCACAGAGGGGCGAAGACCCCCAGAGCAATTTCCGACGTCCTATGCCTGCTTTATGAGATAGTATGAGGGCCCCCATATCATTTCAAATTCCCGCCAAGGAGTCTGACAAAAGCGGCGAAGACCGTAACACAAGTTCTCATACCTGGCTTGCGAGACAGTATGAGGGCCCCCATACCGTTTCAAATTTTCCGCCAAAACAAAATGCCGAGGGCTTTGATTATGACTCATAATTAAAGTGATTGAGCTTCGATCTCCCCACGCCTTCCCCTACACGACTACCACCCTCAGCAATTTAATTATGACTCATAACTAAAAACAAAATGGCGATGGGTTTTGATTATGACTCATAATTAAAAACAAAGTGGCCTCGGAATTTGATTACGATTCATAATTAAAATAATTGGACTTTGACCCAACCCTCTCCTTCCCATCATACAGCACCCGCGACCCTAGCAATTGCATTATGACTCATAATTAAAAACAAAATGACCAAGGGCTTTGATTATGACTATGAATTAAAATAATTGGACTTTGATCTCCCCACGTCTTCCCTCACACGACGACCCTGAGCAACTTAATTATGAGTCATGATTAAAAACAAAATGGCAGAGGACTTTGATAATGGCTCATAATTAAAAACAAAATGGCCGCGAAATTTGATATGACGTCGTAATTAAAATAATTGGACTTTGACTCAACCTTTCCCTTTCCCCCACAGCACCCGAATATGTCTACCCACCACCCAGCAAACGTTAACATAACGACCATTGCATGGCTGTTTGCCGTTGTGCTGGTTACTTGCTGGTTCAGGTAAAACTATCTTAAAATAGTGCCTGTAATGTAAAGGCAATTCGTATCGGTGTTACTTTAAATTTTTGTTAATAGAGCGATTCATATTATCCTATACCGGCGTAGTTACGACATTACGATGCCTTAAATGTACTGACAGGTGCAGTTGAATCGGTATTCTGTATATAATAAGTATATAACCATGTAATATGGCTGATGAAAATAATGAGTAAGTACATAGATATAAGAGTTGTTTTACTGTTATCATATTTTAAAAATCATTGTTGTAAACAGAGTAATAAATTAGTTGAAGGTGGTACCAACACCATTGGGTAAAATTCCTATCCGGAGTAATATATGTAACAATTTTTATTATAGTATTATTTCATCTAACGTATTAGATCTTCAGATATCTCGTTGTTAAATACTACTCAACCAAATATAAATATTGCATCAGAATTACAATGTACACAGGAAAGTAGTGGTTACGAAAGAATTAAATCATCCTCAAGTACTGGAATATTAATTATTCCACCGGAGAAAGTTACATTACCATCGGATTTAGATCATATCTCAGAAAGTTGTAATTATGGAACTGTAGAACAATCTGAGACTATAAGTGATAACAAACGTTTATTATCTAATTTGGCAAAAAAAATAATATTACCCATGTAGCATTGTCTGAATTATTAAACTGGTTTTCGACAAATCCAAACATACAGAATTTATCAAAGTATGCTCGCACAATCATGAATACACCAAAAGAGATAACAATAGAAAATATGGGAAAAGATCAATTTTTTTACTTCGGAATACATACAAAATTGTTTCGGTTGTGGGAAAAAATAAAATAAATCAATTTAGTCTAGATTTTAACATTGATGGCTTGCCATTATATGAGAGCAGTAATGTATCCTTGTGTCGTGTTTATGAACTTAAATTTGAACATCCATTTCTAGTTGGTATTTATTGTGGAACAGGTAACCGTCCATTAGAGGAATACTTGAAAAAATTTGTTCGAGAAATGATATTCTTATTAATAAACGGATTTGTTATTGACAACTTGAAAAAATGCAGTATTATTATACAATCTTTTTGTTGTGATGCCCCAGAAAGGTCTTTTATAAAAAATCTAAAAAGTCATAATGCATATTTTGGATGTGACGAGTGCAGTATCGAAGGTGTATTTATAAATAGGAGAATGAGGTTTCCTAATTTGAAAGCCAGAAAATGGACAGATGAAAGATTTTGGCAAAGAGCAGATGGTGAACATCATAAAGGTGATACACCGTTGCTTAAACTACCAATTGGTATGGTTTCTTTACTTACTGTCGATTATATGCATTGTGTCTGTTTGGGTGTTGTAAGAAAATTGTTGTTTGTTTGGAAAGATGGTGATCAACCTTTTAAAAGTAGCAGGACAAATTTGAATGTGTTAAACAAAAAACTTTACGAACTAAGAACGTATTGACCAATGGAATGTAATAGAAAGCCAAAATCTCTTGCAGAGTTAGAAAGATGGAAGGCAACAGAGTTGCATCCATTCCTGTTGGAATTTCCAAAAAAAAGAATTGATCAACATATTGCCGTGGCTATCGTTGCTAATACATGGATAAAAATTGAAAATGGTAAATTTTATTGCATTTGGCCTAGCTATTTTCATAATGAATCACACAGGATTAGATTCGTTATGACACTTAAGGCACCAGATGTTAATCGTCCATCCTTGTGTCCTGTGAATATTAAATACAAGTCCAGTAAGTTTTTGCTTTTAAAATTTTATAAACAGTACTTTTTGCGTTATGCGAATGTAAAGCGTTAGAATTAAAAGTGTAGACTGTTTTAGTTAATATACCAATTCAGATTCCTTTTAGGCCGGTACAATAACGCTTTATTAAAAATGAAAAACTTGGAAGAATTGTCTAATGTTAGTAGTAGCAGTGATGAACATTCAAGAAGAACTAAACTGCATAATAAATTATACAAGGAAAACTATATCGATGGTGACAGTAGTGATGATGATTCTCTGCCTAGATTTAAAAACCCCACTACCAAAACAACTGTCCGGAAAACTAAGAAAACATTAATCGATGTAGAAACATTACAATGGGCCGATTGTTCCCGTACATCTGAATTTTATTCGAATGATATGTGCCCAACTTCTGTTAGGACGATGGGATCTTCTTTTGACGCAACTGTAAGACCACAGCAGAACATTACTTCCCATTGAATGTAGTTGTAGTGGAAAAATGGAAGGTATTATAGATAAGACAACAAACAACTCATTATTTTAATTAAACTGTTCTACGCTTTTTCAAAACTACCTTAAAGGAAATTGAAATTTTAAGAAACGATCCGAATTTATTGAAGCAACAAATTGCTTTAGGGAAGATCTCAGATACAGATGTGGCGTCACATGCAACTGGGATGGAATCAAATTTGCCAATTAACAGTGTAGCCGAATTCGAGGAATTTAATGCCAAATTGGAAGATGAGCATTATATCGCTGTAGTGGTAGGTTTACGTTAATCCATATTTTAACCATTTCAAAAAAAAATTCATTTTCTAACAGTGTTCTAGGTTTCTGGAGGGAATAATACTTCTGACACAATAAGAATCATTTTAGGAGTACTAATGTCACATGACAAAATATAATTGGTGTGACAGAAATGGTAAAGAAGATTTCTCTAAACTTATAAATGTTGGTAAATTGATATTAAGTAAGCTTTAGAAAACCTGTTGAAATTAAATCAGTTTTTTGGTTATAAAAATTTTAGTGGTTGTAAGAAAGAATCCCAAATGTATGGACTAAAAAAGAATTGGAATTACATATAAAACCCTGGCTGCGAAATGCAATCGATAGAAATGGTGGAAAATCAGTTAGGAAGAAGGCATCTGCTAATGATTTCTAAGTATTTCATTTACAGTAATATAAGGCCGATCCTGGACCAGTTCAAGGTCACCCATGTAAATCTTATGGGGATTTATTTCAAAGGTGAGTTTTCTCGTTATGCCAGAACGCGCTCCACGTCTCAAGCATGCTTGGGTGGGGATTTAAATTTTGAGTCACTGCCCTCGTGGTGAAATCAAGCTTTTGGAGCTCTTTCAAGGTCGAACTTTAAGGGAGATTTAAAATGTAGTTGGTCAAGGTCAAAGCTAAAAGTTGCAAGGTAATCATAAATCAAAAATAGTTTTGAAGGTCAAAGGTTATTGACTTACGGTGGTGTCATTTTTAGAAATATAAAAGGTCAAGGTGAAAAGCTAAAATAGAAGTTGCAAGGTAATCATAAATCTAAAAATAGTTTTCAAGGTCAAAGGTTATTGACCTACGGTGGTGTCATATTTCTTAGAAGTATAAAAGGTCAAGGTGAAAAGCTAAAATAGAAATTGCAAGGTAATCATAAATCTAAGAATATAATTTTCAAGGTCAAACTTTTTAGGGAAATATAAATTTTTGGAGCTGATCATCATCATCATATTATATTTATAGTCAAGGTCAACAGTAGGTATTTAACAAGTTTAAGCATGTTGTAATTGTAGGACGCATATTTCTTATATAAACTGCAGCGAGCTGTATGTTGAGATCAGTCTGCAACACATAATTGTTAAATATGGAATTAACAGGGTTAAACCAAAGCACCTATTGCAAACCCTTTAAGAATGCGTGAGCTCGATATATCGAGAAAGTATAAAGTAACGAATATGGATATAATTAATACTAACGGTGAACGTATAGTGATAGAAACGGGTGATTTTAAATGTGTATTACCGAACGCTTTTATGTGTATTTCAAAAAGAAGAAACACGAATTGAAGAATTTAAAACACTCTAAACACGAAGGATGTGTTTATAAGTAGTTTGGGTGCAGCTGGCAAAACAACAAACATAACATTTTCTTTTTAATAGTAGCACCCCACCATATGTAAAATTGAAATACTAGAATTATTTTCTTAAAGCGTTTAGTCATAGTGAAATTGTGAGCAAGTAAAGTCATGCAAGTAGCAATAAAATCATTTCTGGAACGATCCAAACTCAGAAGTTCACCGTTATATATGGATACATCACATCATTGCAGTAACAATCTGAATAATTTAACATTTTGTTGGTGCTGTCAAAATAGTGATGGTAGTAGTAGTAGTAAAATGAAGAGAAACACGATGAAGGTTATTCTTCTGCTAAGACTGACTGCCATCATCATTTCAATATAAGGATGAAGTGTATAAACAAGCAGCTAAGGAATACTTAATCGATTGTATTATTATAAACTATCGAACGATACTCATCATGCAAAACATCTGGAAATTGGATACAGTCACACCTCAACCTTGCACCAGTGGTGCGTATTGGGTGGTAATTGTGATCAAAGCAATAATGTAGTGTTGGATATGAAGGAATGGAATGAGCTTCTAAGATGGCATTCATATGTAGAATTACAATTTTTCGATCTCAAGAAATTGAAAATGAAATTGATTGGTCAAATGTAAATGAAGAAGATATAATCTATGATCAACATTATGAATCTCTATCTAGTAATCTTGGTATTTATTACAATTGGGAATTAATTAAAGGATATGACAGAATTTTGAAAACTGTTATGATAGAAAACTACAAGTGCTGTTCTTGTACATTCAACTCACATAGTATAGAAGAACTATTCAATTTAAAGGATATAGTAAGCTATAGATTGGAATTTCTTGAATCTTACAATCTGGTGTGTTTTTATGAAAAGTTCATACAACAAGTTGTTGACTACCGTCGTTTTCGTGAGAAAGAATTCAGTGGTGGTGATGATGACATTTATAAAGATATTGATGATGTTATAAATGCTAAGTATAATATTAATTCACATAACACTGTATGTTTAATGGAAATTTTGTATTATCGTCCTGCTTATCTAATGTATAGCATTTACTGAATAAAGAAATAACTATGATTTGTTTTTCTCAATTTAGGTATAAATACCCCTTCTATCCATCCATGTAAACAATGCTAGTTAAGAAGCGAAAGAGTGTAGGTGGTGGTGGTTTGGTGAATGGTCTAATCAATAAACTTCCGTTTGAATTGCATTTACCTGGTTACCAGTATTGCGGTCCTGGTACAAAGTTAGAAAACGACTCGCACGCGGTGACCTCGGTATTAATCAATTAGATGCTCAGTGCAAACTTCATGATATCAGTTACAGAGATTACCGAGATTTAGAAAGTAGACATAAAGCAGATAAAATTTTACAAAAAAGCTTGGGAGCGCTTTAAATCATTAGACGCAACGCTTAGGTGAACGAACTGCAGCTTTAGCAGTCAGTACCATCATGAAAGCAAAGAGAAAATTGGGAATGGGGTGTAAACGTCGATCTAATATGAAGAAGAAATGCAATGGTGGAAATTTATTGCATTTACGAAAGACAATAGCTAAAAAATTAAACCTAACGGAAATTTCACAGACACAATAAAGTCAGCGCTTTCAACGGCAAAACGTGTGGTAAAAATTTAGGAGGAAAGAAAACATTAAAGTTCCTAGAGTAATTCCCTACCTAAACAAGGAGGGTTTTTACCATTTCTTATTCCGTTATTCGCAGGATTATCAGCAATCGGTGCTTTAGCTGGCGGTGCATCAGGAATTGCTAAAGCAGTCAATGATGCAAAATGCAAAAAATTGCAGGAAGAGACATCGCGCCATAATCGCATGATGGAATCGGTCGCTATAGGCTCCATGAATAAGAAAGGCGGTGCACTATATCTAAAACCAAACAAATCTGGTGGTGGTGCATTATACTTAAAACCGTTTCCAAAAACTGAATAGATTACCGGAAAGACCGTTAACGGATACTGATTTAAAGAAATACTCCAAAACGTACCGTACTTTAGGGATATTTTTATGAGAGATAGCATGCCTAAATTGCCACGGAAAAATGAATCTGGAATTATTAACTTAGATAGCCAAAGAGGACCAGGTACCCATTGGGTTTGCTACAAAAAGCGTGGTAAAAGGTATGGTATTACGATAGTTTCGGTAATATTCGACCACCAAACGAAGTGATTAACTACTTTGGGGTGTAAAATATATTATAATTACAACCAAGATCAAGAGTTTAATACAATTATTTGCGGACACCTATGCCTACAATTTTTATATAAATAATCAGCACAACATCAAATTTTCTCAGTTATGTCAATAACATTCAGTTTAGAAGGTGTTGGTAACACAGCTAGCTACAACTTCTATCCACCGATAGAGCTAGATTTGGGAAGAAATACGTTATTGGATTGGTTGGATTTTACGGCTGCAACAGCATTAGAAACATTTATGCAGGCAACGATAGATTTTATTTTAGAACAAATCCATCTCATTTGCAAGTGATTAATATTCCACACGGTGCATATGAGTTAGATGAAATTAACGATTATCTAAAATCTAAAATACCCACAGAAAAGTTTATCATTAGAGCAAACAACAATACACTTAAATGTGAGATAAACAGTTCATTTGAGATTGATTTTACTAAAGAAAATTGTATTGGGCGCATGCTAGGGTTTGAGTCTAAAATATTAGAACCAAATATTTTACATACATCTGCGTTAGACATCCAAATACTTAAACACACTAATCTACACGTAGAGTGCAACATTATAAAGGGATCTTATCGAAACGGGAAACCTGCTAAAGTATTATATGAGATTGATGTTTCAGTTCCTCCAGGTTATCGTCTAGATAAAACTCGAGCAATACTCAATATTTAGAAGTAAACACTGACATTATTAGTAATATAACAATTAATTTGACTAATCAAAAGGGTGAATTAATAGACTTTGGTGAAAGTGAACCATTCACTGTACGCTTAGAACTAAAAGAACATGGGTCTGAGAATTAATCCAGGACCAATTCCATCTTTCAAAACTCATATAAAAGACATCATCCCTACAGTAAGTCATTAATTAGTCATCAACCTTCATTGCGGTTAACATCTGCAGAGAAATACTTTTAACGTCAATTGGTTTAAAAGTTCTCAACCACAATGGCAGAATCGTTAAACGTCTTTCAAAACGTACATTTTGATGATACTATAATTAAATCAGATATTCACACTTATCTTCCATATGGATCTTCTAAATATGGACCTTCCGAAGAAATACGAATCTTAATTCAAAGTCAAGATCTAATTACGGCTACTTATGATAGTTTTCTGTACATAGAAGGTAAACTTGAGCTCAAAAAGAAGATGAAAGAAAAGCATGCAGCTTAACCAACAATTTCCGAACTTTCTTTTCGAAGAAATTCGTTATGAGTTAGGTGGTCAAGAGTGGATGTTTGTAGAAATCCAGGAATAACATCTACGCTTAAAGGATATATTTCTTATACGGCAAGCAAAAGCAAAGCACTAAGTCATTTAGGATGGTCACCAAAGAATGAAGAACCATTACAAGTAGAATTCGATGAGCAAAATGGAGAAAAATCTTTTACAGTATGCATACCATTGAACCACATATTTGGAATAATGGAGGATTATCGTCAGGTAATCGTGAATATGCGCCAAGAGTTGGTTTTAATTCGATCTAGAAGCGATACAAACTGTTACTATGGTGAAGTTGATGCCGCAATAACCTTAAATAAAATTCAATGGAAAGTACCGCACTTAACACTTAGTGATGCTGCGAAACTTAACTTGTTTCAAGGAATCAATAAAAATTCTATTATTACTGTTCCATTTCGACAATGGGAGTTGTATGAATTGCCTGCTTTAAAACAAGCAACCTCAGACATATGGCCAATAAAAACATCAACGCAACTGGAAAAACCACGTTGGATAATTGTTGCATTCCAACAAGGTAAAAGGTATACAAGGTCAGCAAGGGGAAATTTTGATCACATTAACATCAGAAATCTTAAAGTACATCTGAATTCTGAGTATTATCCATATGAAGCAATGCATTTGAACTTCAGTGCCAACCAATATATACCTGCCTATCGCAATTTTTGAAATTTCGTGTGATTACTATGGTGAAGATGATAAAGATGCATTATTCAACTATTCCGAATTCAAATCATGTCCAGTATTTGTAATGGACTGCTCTAAACAAAATGAATCCTTAAAAACTCAACAGTGGACATCAAATTGGAAATGGAATCTCTAACACCTTTCGATAATGGAATCGTTGTATGGTCTTATTCTCCATGATGCTATTGTACAGTACAGTCCACTCACCGGAGAAGTGAAAAATTATAATTATTATTGTAATATAGTCTAATATATATAATAAAGATGTTGTAATTATTCGTTTAGTTTTATTTCATCCATCAAAGATGAAAGTAGTTGCTCAGAAACAAAAACTCTCAATTCAAAATCATGACTTTGATGAAAAGTCTATTACTTCAAAACATGGTGATTTACTTCCTAATAGTATACGTGGTATTATATTGGCCCTCCAATTGCGGTAAAACAAACGCAATGATCAGTCTGCTTACTGAAAAAATGGTTTGAAATTTAAACATGTATACGTATACTCTAAGTCATTGAATCAAAACAAGTACAAACTTTTACAGGAAATCTTACTTCCAATGAAGGACATAGGTTACTTTACCTTCAGCGACAATCAAGATGTGATTGAGCCTAATTGTGCAAAATCAAACTCTATTTTTATTTTCGATGATATCGCTTGTGAAAAGCAAAATAATATAAGCATATTTTTCTATGGGTAGGCATAACGATATTGACTGTTTCTATTTGAGTCAAACTTACAGTAAAATTCCAAAGCAATTAATTCGTGATAATGCGAATCTAATTATATTATTTGAGCAAGATGAATTAAACTTAAAACATGCGTATGAGGATCATATAAGTCCCACCATAAGCATGAAATTGTTTCGGGACATGTGTTCAAAGTGCTGGGTAGATCCGTTTGGTTTCATGGTCATAAACAAGGATGCTGAAGTTAATAATGGTCGCTATAAAGGATTTGATGAATATATAATACCTTAAACTGGTTTCAGTAGTAACTGATCTGTTTAGGTATTAACAGCTATCTGTTTAGTGTAAACAGCTACCTGTTCAAGGTGAACCGGTACCTGTTTGTCGCAACAGCTACCTGTTCATGGTAAACGGGTACCTGTTCATTAAATCCGTTTTGGTATATAAGAATATATATATAATACCTTAAACCGCATTCAGCAGTTTAGTAGTAACTGATCTGTTTAGGTATTAGCAGCTATCTGTTTAGTGTAAACAGCTACCTGTTCAAGGTGAACTGGTACCTGTTTGTCGCAATGGACAACAAGGAGAGGATATTAAAGAAAAATTATTCAGGCTCGTAAAATAATACGGCAGAAGTATAACAGTATTAAGACTGCTCGCATTGATAATGAAAGAACATTCGAAAGTACTTATAAGCCTTTAATAGAACCTCTAACTGAAATAGTAAATAAAATCGATAAAAAACACCTAAAAAGGAGGAGGAGGTCATTGATGTTAAACCCAAAAACCACCCGTATTATATTTCCAAGAAAGCACGCACTATCCCCACTAGTCCGCTAGCTCAAGTTCAATGGACCCCACGTCTCA
Source organism: Vesta saturnalis (assembly GCA_036346205.1). Taxonomy (NCBI): domain Eukaryota; kingdom Metazoa; phylum Arthropoda; class Insecta; order Coleoptera; family Lampyridae; genus Vesta; species Vesta saturnalis. The sequence continues at coordinate 977,698 of JARFJB010001936.1, read as the reverse complement.
CCCATTAGGTGATTCAAGAAGGGTGCTACTAGCCACTAGCTCAGCTTTTTTTCAAGAAATCCTCCTCAAGTCTTCCATCTTTCTTGGAAACATCTTGGGGAGATTAATACTGGGAGGAAGAAGAAGAACTGTCTAGTATCGAGATGATTCCCATAATGAACCCATCTCGAAGAATTTCTCGAGCAGTACAATGAATTGCCGCGTATATATGTTGAACGTATTTTGAAGAATGCTGAAGGTGATATTGATCATACGTATGGAGTCCACTATGATACCAAAACTGATAAATGGACAATTGGTAATACACCCATCACAATTAAAGGAGACGATATAATTATTAAAGGTGTCACGTATAAAGGGACTCCAGGATTATATGATCTGCTTATTATGAATGAACCCGACTTAAGTCTAGTAAAGTCAACAGATAGAAAAAATATAGAACTATTTTAGAGGCTACGAATGTAGTAAGGCGAGATTATGACATAAGTGCACAGATTCGAGGAAGCCGCAGCAAAAGTATACACAAATAATCAAACCCTTGTGTCATCATCACCCACCACAACCAAGGAGGAGGTGGAGCTATTTTTTTAAGGAATTAACAAACAGACCCATTGAATATAAATATTGGAATGATATTGAACTAATTCGTGATCTGGAAGTATTGTGGGCAGAAAATTAGCGGAAACACAGGTGTTGTAAATGACATAATATCAATTGTAGAAGAACTATATGAAGATGGATACATTGAAAACCAACAACCGCTTTTAAACAATATAAATGAGAATGCATTGATGTCGACATGTCACAACTAAAATGCCCCTTGACAAATTTGGACGTTCATATGTCCAGTATCAATTAAAGAAATACCCCTCAGTTTAAACAGATTGATGTAATCAATTTGATATTGAGAATAAGAGACTCAGCAATGTGGCCAATCCCATAGATCCTCAAGATGTCATCACTAGGCAATATTATTATCAACAAGGTTCGATTTGGATGGAAACGTTTGACACAGTTGGGGACCCTGAAGAAGATGGTGATGCTATAAATAAAGGATACCTTGATTTCTGTTTACAAGGTTCGGAACACTTTAAAGGAAACGCCCCTTATCTAGCGCTGGAGGAAAACTACATCAACTTAAAGAAATTGTGATAAATTAAATGTCCAAATTACAACTCGTCAACGAATTGCACAAACCTGCACGAAAAAATTTTAAACGAAGGCGAACAATAATTAGAGGTTTTGATGATCTTTGGCAAGCAGATTTAGCTGAATTTAACACATATGCCAAACAAAATAAGGGTTATAAGTTATATTAGTGGTATCGACTGTTTTTCGTACTTATGGACTAAAGGATTAAAAACGAAAACAGGTCAAGAAGTTACCAAGGCCTGCAAACAATCTTTAAAAGGTCGGAAACCTACCAATTTGCAGACAGATGCAGGAAAAGAATTCTACAATGCGCATTTTACTAAACTAATGCATCGTTATGGAGTCAATCATTACTCTACCTATAGCACAAAAAGGCTGCAATTGCTGAACGTGTTATCAGAACCATTAAAGGTGCTCTATATAAGTCATTCAGCCTGCAAGGTAAATATAAATGGATTGATACAATTGATACCATAACGATGGATTATAACAATCGTAAGCATAGAACTATTAGAATGAAGCCCAAAGATGTTGGTAATCATACAAAGCTAGAGGCTTACACTAACATAAAAATATTCGATGGAATCGATATTCTGTGGGTGACATAGTACGAATCAGTAAATTTAAAATATTTTCGCCAAAGGATAACACCCAATTGGTCTAGTGAACTATTTAAGATTGTGAAAGTTTGCATTACTAACCCCACTACGTACATGCTTGAAGACATGAAGGAAATCCTGTACTGGGAGGGTTTTATGAACATGAATTACAAAAACAAAGTATCCGATGTATATCTAGTAGAAAAGTGCTTCGCTCCAAGAATAATAAGTTATTCGTAAAATGGTGGGGATTGGATGAAAGATCATGGATCAATAAGGATGATATTGTTTTATAACATTTAACCTGTACTTTGTGAAACAAATTACTTATATTAGTTATATATATATATAGTTTGTAGAAAAGGATGTAGCTCTTAGATGAAATAAAACACACAAAAATAATAGTATTTTATTTTTAAATATTACATTTATTTTAAAATTTCATTATCTTATAAAGTGAACCTAAAGTACTTATATAATCACTTAAATTACTGGATGGCCATATACCCGAATCTGGCCCACACCTCCATCCCAAACAGGAATTTGAATTTGTTTCACCTTTATTGATGTTGTCTAGTATCCAGTAATAAATTTTGTGGTGCTCATCGTTTTCCCACGGTTGAAACTTATAGTTGATATTTTGTTCTAATAATTTTCAATCAAAATATCGAGGCACTTGTATTAGCATAATATGCGTTTCTCAATACATTCAGTTATAATAAATACAGTGTCCTTGTAAGCAATATTTTCTAACGTAGATTTAACATTTGTTGAATCATGAACCCTTAATAAATCATATAGATACATTTTAAGCGGTATGTCACCAAGTACATCATATCGTCTAAGATCCTATCTTTTATCAAAAGTTAATGAATTGTAGCCTTTATCGGTACACAATTTCATAAAACTTTTAATGGTATCGTCTAATTTAATTTTTTATCAAATAATGTCCTAATAATAATTTCATTTGCACACTTTGAGTTTATAGCACAAGTAAAAACACTCATCGGGAATAACAATATTTTGTAATATATTCAGTATAAATGTATAGTTTTCAGGAGATCAAAGAACGCTTCAGGTACTTTTGTAATTTGATCACTACTGCACTGCAGCTCTTCCTGCAAGTTGACTTGAAGACTGCTCATTGTTTACTGAAAGTTATACCCCAGGTCTAGTATCAGTGAAATCAAAATTTACTAAGCGTTTATCGTCATAAGGATTGAGTATGACTTTATTTTGTTTAATGGTAAACACATCATGTTTCTTTGACCTTATAGATGTTGATAGCGCCTTATTACGCTACTCTCAAGCAACCTGTTTATAATCATTAATCGTGATCTGCCTCACGCTTGCTTGCAGAACCCTTTGATTTTTTACAACCTTTTCATCAACCGTTAAGCATACATTTTGCACGAAGTCCTACAAATTCAACCATAATTTCGCCATGGTTTTCATCTTTCATTAAGCCGGGGACCTTTTGTTTACTAATGGAGTCCAAAGATGTTGTCGGACTATAATCAGATGTATCGAATTTATCAATGTCCTCTTTAATACATTGATAGATATCGGGAACCGAAAAGGCGTATATGAGACTATCCGTATCCGTGTACAAGAGCTTAGCATTATTATGGAACTTGGGTAGCGTGTAGCCTAATGAAAATTATATAAAAAGTTTTTGAAACGTCTAAAACACTGAATCCTGCATATATAGGTTTATTGAAATATACTTCAAGCTTATTCATTTGAATGATAAGCATATCATTGTCAAATATTGTACAACTATGAAAATTTGGTTTTGATATGTAAGCACGAGCACCATAGCGACCCTCCCATTTCGTTACTAGCCGTATGTCCTTATGTTTACGTACATTTTCCATCAGCTTCCCGAAAACACTATTAATCATTAATTTATAGAAATTTTTATCAATTCATTTTGAGATTGCTGACGCATGGCTGTATTTAAATCTATATATTTTTTAACCACGGAGACTGTTTAAAACGTAATATACGGTGTACTTTTACCAACTTCAATCCATATTTTAAATATACTTTTAAATTTCTGTAATGAATTACATAATTACGTTTTGGATACAAGGTAAGCAGTAATTTTTTCATTTTGGAATCAGACGGGTGGAACCATATGTTCGGTGCTAGCGGTAGATCACTATGACTCTCATGTAATTATAGGATAGTCTAAATCACACTCGACTATATAACCAATTTCCGAATCATCAGGATGGTTTATTACATCTAAAGTTTCAAAATTAGCTTCATCAACAAAAGAAAAATCGCCAAATGGTAGAAATTCTGACATGGTGGCTCCATATAAATTATTCACGTCGTAGTACATTAAATACACACTTTCAGAGGTAGGATCAAATTTTCCTCCATGTACTTATTGTTAGCTTTAGCATACCGATTTGAACATTGAGCTACACCACCTCTAATCCCTCTTTCAATAAACATTAACATATCAATGTCTGTAAATAATTCTAACTTTACTTGTGTAATTTTAAGCATAGCATCGAATGCTAAACCGGGAGCTGTATAATAGTGCAGAGGATCAAGCTCGTAAGTACTTATACAAGTTTGCCGAAAGTTCTCGAAAATATCCCAAAAGTAGAACGTCTGTTTTAGATACAAACTGAGTATTCCCCTAACGATTTAATACTAAATTTGTTCCAAACGTTAACCGCATGCTCAAAACTCTCATCACTGATTCCCTCATTATTAAGATGACTGAAAATGCTTCTTTAGGAGGGAGCGTGGTCTCGTTTAATTTCTCCGAGTATCAATATACTCATAAGGAAACACACCTTTGCGAACTAGTAAAGAAAATTCTTCTTCATTGTTACATTTAGCTCGGGTAATAACTTTTTACTATTTTCCAAATAGTTTGATAACTTTTCAATACTACTACTCATAAATCTGAAAGAGTCAATAAATCTAAACTTAATTTTACTACCTTCTATTACTTTTGTGAAAGAGATATATCTTTCTTTGTTTATGGGTAGGAGTGAAATCGTACCGGGAATAGTAGCCAATTCTCTAATGACGAAATGGCTATCATAACCTGACAAATTATGAAACACAACCGGTAAGATGTGAGAGTCTTTATAGTTTAGGTTACAATTCTGATGTGATGCTCCTCGAAATGCTCCGGTGAAATGGTTATGGTCTCTGACCTTTATATCATTATCTGTAAATGGTTTTTCGCAAATGTGACAATCGTAGTGCTTTCAAAGTGTTCAACCTGATTGGGAGTTAAAGTACCCATAGGAATTATTTTATATGATTTCGGTGCTCCAATGTGCAATACTTTGAAGCTCTTTAACAAACCATTGAATGCAATCATTTCCTCTATAAAGCCTAAATCGAGATAAAGAATCATTGTATGAACACTTTAAGTAGTAAGCAATGCTAAAGGGTATATGTTTGGAATGAAATAGAGTATTACCCCAAGTGATGTTAAATTTGTACACTTTTCTAAAATACTTTCTAAATCCGCATAAATTACAAACGGTGCCTTTTCCTGAAATGCGAAATTTTTGAACTGCAGGAACATCTCCGCTTCGGTAGGCATCCTGACTGAACATTGATTAAGTTGATGGCAGAGAGTGACATGTTTTTGTAGAAGGTGATCTGAAGAAAAGTGATTCAAGCATTGATAACAAATAAACTTCTTGTGCCCCTACTCGATAGTTGTTTAGAAAAAGAGCTGACATATTTTTAATCCACGCGAAATGATAAACAGTATAATTTTTTGTATTAATAGCATCAGCAGTAGAACCCGCAGAATGATAATTAGGCGAAAGTACTAAAAGATTTATAGGTTCCTGACACTATTTTCTTGATTTACACTTAATACTAGCGGTAATACACCTTTCCCTGAATACAAAACAAATTAATGGAGAGGTTGTTTAATTTTTCAAATTTTTACATCATCTATTTTAATGGGAAAGGAAATTGAACCATAATTCAAAACATCTCTAAAATGAGGATAACTGTAAACTCTATCTGAATGAAGTTGCACTGGGTATAATGCCGAAACAACGGCCCACAGGAAGCAGTACTCGTCATCGTTCTTAACATTCACTACCGCATGCTTTACTGCTATGAAGTAAGGAACTTTAACGTAAGTCGAAAGGCCACCTCTAAATGGAGTATAGCTATTAATATTCACCTTTAAATGTAAAACTTCATGTAATGCCCAACCAGAATCCTTTCGGAAAACTCCTCTAACTTTTTTGTAATTTGTAATAAACGTTATTGTTATACCACTCACGCAAATTGGTGGTAATATCGATGACATAATTTTTATGGCAAATGTCTTCAACTCAATAACATGATTTTGAGGTTGCATGAAATTGCAGACTAAAATGACATTGACCTTTAGCATCGTTTGTCTTAGCATTACTTTAACCTTTCGCGCAAAACTATTGTATGCATTTTGTAAAAAATAAGAGGGTCCTTGATGTTTGCTATATTGACTATAATTCCAGTAAGTAACCTACCATTGAAACATGAATCTAGAGAGTACCAACTTAATTTGCGTGTACGCTTTTTAGTAACATTTCCACTACCTGTTTTCTCTGAAGCGCTCTTTAACTGTTTAACTCTTATAAGATAACACTTTAGCAATGATAAATTACTTTCGAGTTTAAGCAAATTTTCGCATGTCTCTAAATAAATTTTATTTTGAATTATATCTCGCAATAGCTTAATATTAGTGTTAATTATACGGATGTGCCTTACAAATTCATTTTGGGTTTTCAACAATGGAATAATATTTCTTGTTAAATTAACAATATCACTACTGTTGGGTATACCGTTACTCATAGTTACCTTCAAAACTGTATCCAACACTGCAAGAAAATATGAAGCACACGATTATATAGTAATGGAAACAAATATTATTTATTTGATATGTAAAAATTAAAAATTTAAGTAACTATAGAAGTACTTTAGGTATACAATTGCAATTCTAGTCGTAGTGCAATATACTGACTGGTACAAAACTGCTCTTTATCTCCTTATATAGTAATATAAACCTAGCATTCAAGGTCAAAACTGCTTATAACTTGTTGCAAGAGCTTCAGTGTGCATAGATTGCATTTTGTAGCGTTTACTGGGAACATATATTAACCTTGACATCAATACTGTTCTCATGACTCATGCTGCATCACCTTTGCTTGCTCAGGTCATTGTACTAACCACTTCCACTTGTTATCAATTTTGTTAACGTTAACAGATCTATGTGTATATAACGTTAAAGTTTTAATTGAATACTCATTAATTATTCACCATTAGTAATGGCTTCATCCAGTAAACGATCTAAACTTTCACTAAAAAGACAGGCAAAACCTTGTATTTTACATGATGTTTTGGTGCGCCCATCAAATAACACCGCACAACTAGCACCCTTCAAAGAGACCATCCCCATCATAAATAACATGACGCAACCAGCACCCTTCGAAGAGAGCATCCCCATCATCTCCATCAGGGATAGTGATGTAGAGGATGAATTTTCGAAGTATTTCGAGAGGTATGTACAATTTTAATTAATTAATATTATAGTTTCCTTTCATTAATTCATAGAGAATTTTAGTACAAATAAAATTATTCATTTTTTCAGCATAACACCAGCAACCACGGTTATAGCAACACCCCCACAACCACCACCGTTGCGAAACCTGCAATATGGAGGAAAAAATTTGACTCTTATAGAAGGGCATCTCACACAGCAGGATTATGAGCACGATCCACCGACCCTTCAAGCCTTTAGGGAAACAAGTATTCGGTGGTTGCAAAGCTTCACAATGACTATTTGAATAGTGAGGTGGTGGGGTGGAGCGAGCGGAAAAACTGGATAAAGAACTGAAGGAGGCTAATCAATATTTAGAGTGTGTGCGGCAAAATATACTAAAGACTGAAAATATATTGCTTACGTTGGAAGGGATGGATGTGTGATGTTTTTTGTGGAATTTATTGTATCTTTTCATTATACAAAATAAATGTAAATTGTTTTTATATTTTTATTATTTTTCATGAATTATTCCCATTATCCAAAAATTTTACTACAGCTAAAAATTTGAGTGATAGTCCAAGTTGCGCTAGAAAAGTGAAATTAAAACATCTGAAGTCTGACTTACTCATGCATAAATTTCTGCATCAAAGTAAAGCAGTCCTTTTGCAAATTTTAATTGCATGCTGCGTTACAAATTTTAACTTATAATAAGTTAAGGAAATAATTGAATCCTTGAGTAAGTGCTGAATACAAAATGTTAATTTCAATTAATTTTGTAATTATAGGAAATAATAACTTAAAAATACACTAAGAAGGTTATTGCAAAATATCATATATAAAGCATATATAAAGCATATAAAGCATATAAAGAAAGTGTGAAAATATAATACAGTTAAAAGAAAGCTTGCGTTAAATAAAAGTTAAAACAGTTCTCAAATGCATGTAAATCTGAAAACTTTACAGCATGTATTTATGCAACACAAATGACACAATTGCATTCATATATATTTTACAAATCCTGTTTAAAAGTTGTAATGTAAATTGATGACATAGAAATAGAATGTTCGCTAAATGCTTTCACAGCAAAAAACTGCGTTCATTATCCTACAATGATTATTAACGCTGCACCGAAAATTACAAGTCATGTTTTAAGTGTTGTTTTAAAATTGAATTTGGTAATTTAAAGAGCATTTAGATACATTAAATGGATAAATGGCATGCATATGTTTCTTCTGAGCTTACGTAAGTACAAAAGGTGTGTTTTAAGTGCTTTTTGTTGTTTCAAAATGGAATTGGGCAATTTAAGTGTAATTTTTCATATTTTGGAAAATTATTACATCAAATGATAGATTACCACTTCTACAACACAACTGCGTTGAAAAAAATTTTTTTCTCGGAATTAGACGAAAATTTAAATTTTAAGAGCGCATTTTCTAGGACTTTACTAACCCCTTCCCACATCCCTCCTACACCCTGCCCCGGAGGACGTCCTCGTCGACTCGTTTTTATCTCTTTCCATAGATATGTACATACATCTTTTCTTACATCACACACTTTCAAACATACATCACTTTCGTAGTTCAAGTACATGTCTATCGTTTACACAACAATAATTGCAATTATGCATTCCATTCTAGTACAGTACTTGAATATCATATTACAAACCATACTTATAATACTACATGGATGCATTTTGCAATTGCATGCTTTTACTCATTACGAGTACAATCCATTTAAGTTGAATTGTAATTATGTATATATATGTAAGATGTCTAAAGATTCATTGTGAGCGTTATTATTACTTTATTTCTTGTAAAATCGTTAAAATCTATTTTAGAAAAAACCGTATTACAAATAGTTTACAAATTAGTTACACTATTATTTTATTTTATCATATTTCATATTGGTGCTTGATTTATTTGGGAAAATGCATTCTAATAGTAAAAGAGGACCTTCAATTTTTTCCTAATTTTTTAGTTCTATCTTTGGCGCTCTTACTTATTGGATATATATACGGAAATTCAGAATTTTTGGGTAAAGGATTATCGAGTTGTGATTTATTAAGCAATTTCAGTAGTACTTTCATTGCTAACATGAATTGTTCCATCACATTTTTTTTATCACATTTTTTTTTTGTGTTTTCAAATTTTGGAAACTGCTATAATTGGCGCTCTTACTTATTGGGTATATATACGAAAATTCAGAATTTTTGGGTAAAGGATTATCGAGTTGTGATTTATTAAGCAATTTCAGTAGTACTTTAATTGCTAACATGAATTGTTTCATCACATTTTTTATCACATTTTTTTTGTGTTTTCAAATTTTGGAAACTGCTATAATTGGCGCTCTTACTTATTGGGTATATATACGAAAATTCAGAATTTTGGGTAAAGGATTATCGAGTTGTGATTTATTAAGCGATTAACAACGTTCAATTACATATCAAAACTACAAACTTTATCATTAATCATTGAAAATTTTTTTTTCACATTTTTTTAGTTTTGAGAATTTTTGGACTGCTACCTATTGCGCTCTTACTTGTTTAGTATACATGCCAAAATTGGAATTTTGGGTAAAGGATTAGTGATTTATAAATAAATATAAATATATATAAGCTTTATGTGTCATTTCTTCCTACATAATTTGTATAATTTAAGTCATGATAAGAAACTCGTTTAATATATATATATCTATATAATTCAATTAAAACCAAACAGAAATTTCACTTTTTTTCTTTCTTCTATGCCTACACACACACACTTTATTTTTTTCAAATGAAGTGCCTTTTCCTTATGCAATATAACATACATGTAATTACTTATTTACTAAAGCACCTTTTCATGGCACATTCACTGAAGTTGCATCATTTTCTTTTTAGCTCATACAGCTCTAAATCTACCCTCAATTTTTTATTTCCTTGATTAACACCTCGAGCCTTTTCTTTCTCTCATCAATACTTAATAATTCTTTCTTTCTTTCTCTCCTTATCAATCTTATTACTTTCACCATTTCTAGCAATGAAAAGTTTACTGAATCATGCAATCACGGAGAAGCCTTTTTATTATAAACATGCATCCTTTCAAAACTGCTAACCTCCTCAAAAACTTTCAGATTTCTAAGAATGATTACCTTGCAACTTCTATTTTTAGCTTTTCACCTTGACCTTTTATATTTCTAAGAAACCACCGTAAGTCAATAACCTTTGACCTTCAAAACTATTTTTGATTTATGATTACCTTGCAACTTTTTAGCTTTGACCTTGACCAACTACATTTTAAATCTCCGCTTAAAGTTCGACCTTGAAAGAGCTCCAAAAGCTTCCGATTTCACCACCAGAGGGCGAGTGACTCCAAAATTTAAATCCCCACCACAAGCATGCTTGAGACGTGGAGCGTTCTGGCATAACGAGAAAACTCACTTGACCTTGAAATAAATCCCCATAAGATTTACATGGGTGACCTTGAACTGGTCCAGGATCGGCCTTATATGTCTACTTATTACCTTAAAAAATAGTTTTTGTAATTCGTTTTGGATCATTAATGAGAAGCCATTAAAATTAAACAAAAATAGTTAAAAATAACTAAATAATTGCTAACGTAGAATCACTACAGTTTAATGCTAATGAAGATCTATTTAAATTGAATTTTTGTTATATAGAAAAAATCTGTTTGTAGTATTGTTCTATATTCATACTTATAGTGTGTACTGTGTAGTATACTTTTAAATACAATTTTAAATCTATTTTCTTATTTCTGTATGTTAACTGTTCCGGTAAATTGCAGAAAAACGTACTTGTAAGGTATACTTTGCCTTCACTTGCTTACCATAAAATAGTTGTATGTCAGTTTATTGGTTTGGTAAAGATTAAATACTGGCAAGCCGTTATGTGGCCAATTAATGGCCGTAGTGACCTGAATGCAATGTCCCAGTACACGATGCCACCGCTTCGTCAATAATGTAATACCAGCAAGACTATATGTTGCCAGGACTGGATATTTAGATAAATGATGGCTGGGCAGGGGCTGAACTACCAAAAAGACCCTAATTACGGTGAAAATTACATCAAGAGGCTTTAAGTGCCATCAAGGGGTTGAAAATGGCACCTGAAAAGAAACTGCAATTAAAAACACACAAAATGGCTCCGGAATTTAATTTGACTCATAATTAAAAACAAAAAGACTTGAATCTGATTACGACTTATAATTATAATGATGTGACTACCCCTAACCTGTCCCCTGCGCGCGAATTTGCCCACCCTCCAGGGGATGATCTGCCAAGAGGGTTCTTAATACATTCGAAAGGGAACTAATTAGGGATGGAAATTCCAACAAGGGGTTGATAATACCACCAAGGGGTTAAAAATGACCCGCCGAAAACAAGCCGACCCCACCCCTCTGTCCTAAGTGTCCCAAAACCCCACCACTTTTAATTAATTATGACGTTATGTCTCGTGCTGTCCTCAATAAACTAACAGCCATACGAAGCCACCAGAAATAATTTATTTTCATAGTGAAACAAAGAGAAGCGTCGATTCCCTAGCTCAGCTGGTGAATAAATATATGAGTAAAAGGCATTGTAATCCCTAGCCATTTGTATACCAAATAAATGTGTTGACTGCCTCGGGGTTGCTGCGTATGTCGCATGAAGGGACAAATTTCCAGGGTGTAAATGAAAATAAAACTTCAAAAAACGAATGTTTCCTCAATTTCGCCGAGACATTCGTAAAGCCCTTCATCAATGGACGCAGAGTTGACAAGAACCGAAGAACAATCAGAGTAATTTAAGCGTCCACATGAACAAATCAGGAAGCTGCAAAAAGTATAATGTTTTTAATTAACGTTCCGTAAGGGTATGCAAAAATGTATGTAAAACAAAATTTCCTTTTCATTGAAGAGACATGTATTCAAGGTAATTAAACACAAGGACTATTCTATAACTATATATAAAAATCACAAATACGTGTTTCTTGGTACAGTTCATTAGACTCATATTATCTGACTTTGGTATCTAGTAATTCGAAACAAGCCAAATATTACAACTTCATTTTATCTTTTGGTATGTCTAATTTTTTTGTTTTTATATTTTTCCTAGACCGTACTGTAATTTTTTTATTAAATAAGTATGTGTAGTTATCACTGCATTGCAAAGAGTTAGCATACATAGGTTAAAAATTAATTATATGTAAACGTTCTGCTTTCGTGGTATAATAATACAATTGCAGTAGTTACAAAAGCTTTTTACTTCATTTTTTTGCTGGAACATGTGCGTTTATAGTTATGTACCTTGTAGCAACACTACATTACGACTAAATCTGTTAAATTTGTTTCGATTATGGCAATTTTCATTCATCATCTATTTGTGTGCAATTAAATTATTTTTTTATAAAAACCCTTTGCAGTTTCATATTGAACAAAATTTGTTGACATTAATTTTCCTATGTAATTTTATCCATAATTGTGAAATAGAAAAATAAACTCGAAATGAGGTGAAGTTAATTAACTATGTGGATTAAATACTCAAAACCTTGCCTATGAAAACTATTTATTAACATAAAGTTATCATCTAAATTAATCTTTAAACTGCCACGTGTTTCGATAAAAGACTTGTCACCATCAGGCTACTAAAGTAATATAATAGGTTAACATAAAACTAAATTAAACTACTTACATCGGAAAATTATATGCTATGGAACACGTAACACAATGGAAGTAGTTATAAAGTTTAAACAAGTTAAATATTACTGAAAATATATAATTAAATCTCCAAAAAGGAACTGACAATACTTTTAATAATAATAATACAATTTAATACTAAATTTTGAAAAGGTAAGGGCAACATAATTAAAGGAGAACTTTCTGTAGCCTCTCCTGCTACCACGTCACAGACCCTAGTATGATGAAGGCATTTCTTTTAACTCCAAAAATAATCTAAAAACCATGTTGGTACACACAAAAGACAGAATTGATAAATTAGATAGATGAGGGGTTTACAAGCTTTGTTATGGGACTTCCAATTATATTTACATTGGACAAACAGGTGGTAAATTTAACACTAGATCTTTATAACATTTTAGTTGCATTAAAAATAACATTGTCTGCTCCAAATCCTCTTTTGCTAGCCAGATATTAGAAACCAGTCACTCGTTCGATCCAAACCAAAATTTTGGTAATCTTCATGTTTGTGATAAAGATGTGAAATAAACCTGTTGGAGATTATAGAAATACTATAACATTATGACCAAAACCCTGATCATTCGACGAAATGTTAAGCTGAAATAAAAACCTTTTAGTTTTGCACAAGTAATTTGACTCATCCTGTAAAGCTAACTTGTCCAGGTTAACAATAGTTAGTTTTAGATTAATTTAGTTTTTTTTGTTACCGCTGACGATTAGATGTGATTTGTTATTCGCTTTGTATTTTGTTAATCCAGACATTTCCTTTAGGGATGGTTTTGGTTTTTTCAAAATTGTTCACTTAATGTTTAACTCTTTGACTAATTTTAATTAATTACTTCTTTGTTACCGTAAGTATTTTAACGTCGTTACACATAACCACACATTTATTTTTTTGTTGCAGCTTGAATTTTCTTAAGTTACATATATTGCAATTCCAAATTTTAATTTTGCTGCAATTTCAATATATGTTTCAACCGGTATGTAAGTCTCGTACGGATTAATTCGCGTTTAATTTAGATCCACTATGGGTTTAGACAAAGTCGTTCAACAGGTGATCTTCTTTCATATGTGACCCAAGTTTGGAACAATACAGTAGAGCAGTCCGGTGAAACAGTTGTAGTCGTTTTAGGTATCTCAAAGGCATTTGACCAAGTTTGGCATAAGTGTTTACTTTCCAAACTCACCTCGTTTGGGTTAAATGATACGCTCATCAACTGGGTTTCTAGTTTCCTTGATAAAAGACAAATACGTATCGTAGTTGATGGCTTTTTTTCAAAAGAAGTTAGCATTAACGCGGGCGTACCACAGAGATCCGTTATAGCGCCTACACTTTTTCTGTTGTACATAAATGACCTTTATTTATTCAACAACTAACCTCATCCATTGCTTTGCTGACGATAGTACTCTTCACTGTAGTTCATCTCAGTCTACTCATAGTGATAATCTACCTTCTATGTCAAATCAAGAAATTAAAGCTGAAAAGGCAAATTCAATCAACAAAGACATTCAACGTATTCTCAAATGGGGAAACACTAATCTAGTTAAATTTAATGCTAACAAAACTCAGTGTTGCCTTGTGTCCGCCAAAAAATATCGATCATTTCCTGTTGTAAGTATGAATGGCTCAGTTCCTAAGTTTTCAGACCCTATTACTCTGTTGGATATGACTGTATCTTCAAATCTCTCTTGGGTTGATCATCTTCTGTCAGCTACTAAAACAGCTGTTCGTAAAACTCTTCTGCTGTATAAGGCCCAAATTCGGCCTCATCTGGAATATAATCCTCACCTCTGAGTTAGTGCTACCCAATACGCTCTCGATATCGTTGATCGTATTCAAAAGAGAGCGATTAGGCTTATAAATGACCCGTCCTTAACTTCTCACATACAGTCTCTTGAGCATAAAAGGATGGTTTCAGTTCTTTCTTTGTATTATCGTTATTAAAACGGCTATTGTGCTGATGAATTATATTCTTTGATACCATCTCGGGCTATGTTTGCGAGAACAATCGGTTCGCTCATTCACATCATCAGTATGCAGTAGTTCCCTAGTTCCTGCTTTCCTCTCACTTATGATATGAGAAAACTTAAGGTAGCGGTTAATAGGCATCTATTGGCAATTCATTATCCCTCTATCCATCCTCCTAAGTGTTCCTGGGCGCTTTAGCACGACAGGCCAAATTTAGCCTGTTCGGGTTCACAATCATAAAAAAAAAGATATACGATGTTTAACTTTTCGTTTAAGGAACCCACCAACGATTTTAGAATATGTTACTGATACGTTTACTCTAGCTTGCTTTCAACAAGACTTAGGTTAGTTCCAGTAGGGTAGCCAGATGGTCCTTTCAGTGCCTTCAGCCCTGAAGGCCTTTTCTGTGGTGGTAGGGGAGACCACATACTGGAGACAATTAAAATTCTTCTACTAATTATTGTGATCATGCTAGATTTGCTTGGTTTTACTGCAGGAGGGCTACTGAAGTTGCCGATCTTTTGATTTTGTGCCTTCAGCATACTAGTTTTTGTATCGTGGTAGCAGGGGATAGTTCTCCTTTATGTATTTTGCCTTTACCTTTTGAAAATTCAGTATTAAATTGTAAGTATTATGTCAGTTCTGTTTTGGTGATTTAATTATATATTTTCAGTAATATTTAACTTGTTTAAGCTTTATAATTTCTATTGTTTTATGTTAACTTACCTATTATATTATTTTAGTAACCTGATGATGGCAAGTATTTTGTAGAAGTATGTCGCAGTTTAAAGGTTAATTTAGACGTCAACCTTTAGTTAATAAAAATTTTGGTAGGGAAGGTTTTGAGTATTTAATCCACATAGTTAATTAATTTTCCTATGGTACTGAGGAGTATACAATTGCTATTGGAACGTTTAAATCTTGTAACTACTAAACGTTAGTCTTTGAAGTTTTAATTTAGCATGCTTAATAAATGTTTATTGGGAAATAGTTTAAAGTCTTTAGTACTGGTCTCCTTGGATGACAAAGGGGAAACGTTTAGCACCGTATTTATATTTTTGTTTATCCTAACGGATGTTTGCTTTGATTTTACGGTTTACTTACATTTTTCTACTGTTTAATCACCATATGTTTCGCGTTATTGCAGGTCTTCATAATATACGAGCGCACTGGACTACAACAATGGGTCTACTCAGAGTCGGTATGACACTCAAAGCATCACTTTATTTAAAATAGTGGACAAGGTTTGGTTAGTGTGCTCATTTATTTGCAAACTGACTTTTATCTACTCTAAGTTTGAAGGAAGAAAGTTAATACAAATCTGCTTAACCTTGAAGGGAACGCCATTTATTTTACAATAAACTAAACTCTTTATGCACATCATGACATTGCGTTTGCTCAATGAAATTAATTAAAGAGAATGCATAAAAAGCAAACGATAATCTGCTACTTTATTCTTTAATAAAACTGAATCTAATCAGCGGTTTATTCTAATATTAACAACATAGTTAAGAATTAGTTATTACAGTAGTAGTTTTCAACTTCCAATAAATTTTAAGTTGCAGTTATTATCATCAGAGGTTATTGCGAGAGCAATTGGTTCCTTGAATCTTATCAGATAAATAAAGTTATCCAGAAGTGGAAAAAAAACTCGGACAGATTAATTTCGAATACTTAAGTGAAACTAACACTATCTTTCACGGATTTTCCCACTGATACAAATATGGATTAGCCATGGTAGAAATTGTGTTTATTGCATATTTCTGAAACTTACATC
This sequence comes from Vesta saturnalis, assembly GCA_036346205.1. Taxonomy (NCBI): domain Eukaryota; kingdom Metazoa; phylum Arthropoda; class Insecta; order Coleoptera; family Lampyridae; genus Vesta; species Vesta saturnalis. The sequence goes on along the minus strand of JARFJB010001936.1, from coordinate 961,002 downwards.
AAAGATATAAAAATATCTACATATACAGGGCGAATTACTACCGACGCCACGGAGTACTACGGCGAAGGGGCATATAATCGTTAATTTCTAATACAGTGATATCATGTAAGTCAATATGAGCAACATTTTAAAAATATTTTTAAATATACAGGGTGCTCCAACAGAAAGTGGCATATCAAAGTTTTTTTTAATGACACCCCGTATATTATTGCATTTTCGAATTTTACATAAAAAATAAGTAGCACATTCATAAGGGTTCCCTATACCTACATACAGAGTGTTTCAAGTTATATCAATTTTTCTGAAAATATAGGGTTTTAGGAAAAATTAAACATCTAATAAAATATTGTGCCCTTAGTGTATTTATTGACTGAATAGTAAACACCTCTTTACAGGGTGCTCATTTTTTTCAGTTAAATCCATGGAACATTTATACTGAAATATTCGGCTTATTTTAAATGGAAAACCCTGTATGTTATACGCTTATCGTTTAGCTTACTTAATTACGTTACAACTTTTATAAGAGTTTTACCTGAACCTTCAAATTTTCATTTTATTTAATATTTTTTGGAAATTGTCTCTTCCTGTATCATTTGAAGATCGAAATATCCTCCCAAAATGCCTACTTAATGTCTTTTTGCTAAATTCTTCTTTACTAGTAAGTAGAAATCTTGGAACCAATCTCATGTGTACATGATAAATTTCAGATATTTGTAATTTACACATTAACAAATAATGTTAATGTGACTAATCTTGTAAATTTTGTAGTGTGCTGTGGAATTGCCGATAACGCATTTGATAGTGTTAAAATTCTGACATTGGGCGTGACTTTTGTCATTGTGTATTGATATTTTTTCCGAGTCTGTTGAAGGTTGTTGAAATATTTTCAATTTAATAATGGTTTACTCACAACAAGAAGTACTGATATGATTTTGACCATTGGTGAATGCTATGAAAATTGTTTACTTGCTTCAAGGGTGTACTCAGAAAAATACCCTGAGCGGGAAGTGTAGCTTACCCAAAACAACTAAAAGTGAAGCCTATTATAAATGATAATGAGTTTTTGCTATTAGGTTCCATTTAAATGGTCAAACATTCCTTAGCTTTTTAAGAGAGGGAAATTTTAGAAAGTATTCCTTTAAATATTTGACAAAATATGTGGTTACAATTAGATGGAGCACCTGCACATTTCTCACGTGCTGTTAGAGGATATTTAAATAGGAAGTTTCCTGATAAGTGGATTGGAAGAGGTGGACCAATTGCCTGGCCACCTAGATCTCCTCAACTAACGTCCATGGATTTCTCCTTTTGGGGCTATATCAAAAATTTAGTTTAAAGCACACCTCCCACCACTGCAGATGAATAAGAAAATCTTTTGAGGCGGTCACCCCTGATATGTTGCAAAACGTAAGATGTTCGTTGGAAAAAAGAATAACACTGAGTATTCAAGAAGGTGAACATCATATCGAACATTTATTGTATTTTTTTTTTTAAATTTTTTAAGCAAATTATCACACCACGTAAATAAAGTTTTAGTTACCATTGTGTACATGCTTTCTACCCTTACTCTGTGAAACTGCTGCATTATGTATATTAAACTAAAAATCGCAATAGATTTTTTAAGGTTTCACTTTATTTTTTAAAATTGAAGCTGATCGGTTTTGTATGGACGTGTCAAGCATCGTCAGAGCCTTGAAAGGTGACTAAGGAATAGTATTTTACTTAAACCTAAGAGTAAGATTGTTGGAGTTAATTTTATTAGGAGATATTTAATTTTTCCTACATTTTCGGAAAAATTGATATAACTTGAAACAGTCTGTGTGTAGGTATAGGGAACCCTTATCAATTTGCTACTTATTTTGTATGCATAATTTGAAAATGCAATAATATACGGGTTGTGTTCTTTAAAAAAAAACGTAACTTTGATATGCCACTTTTTGGAGCACCCTGTATATTTAAAAATATTTTTAAAATATTGCTCATATTGACTTACATAATATCACCGTATTAGAAATTATGTGCCGCTTCACCGTAGAATTCGAAGGCGTCGGTTGTGGTACACCCTGATGGTCTGAAGCATTATACAGGGTGTCCGCGAAGGAATTACGAAGAATTCGTATGCGTATTCTTTGAACAATTTTAAGCAAAAATGATTAAGTGCAACTTTTCCCAATACCTAACCTTTAAGGAGATACAGGCGGTTGAAGAAAAAATGTAAAAGTAAGTAAAGAAAATACTCGTAACATCTGCTTAAGTCTTAAAATTATCATAAAACAAAACTTTTAATAACAATTTTCATTAACTATCATTTTGTCAGTAGGAAAACGACGATTTGGAATACGATTTTTGTACTCTGCTGCTGCTGTACAACAATTTCCGTTAAACAAGCCGTTCAGGAATACCATATCACTGTATTCCTCCTTTGAAAATCGATAAGGCATGATTTAATTGTAATTAAATTAATTCTAATTGTTACAAAGCAGATAATAAATTGTATTTACATTCATATAATGTTTGATACACATGACATGAAATGTCAAAAAATACACATTTTCTTAGTTTATTGTGGTAATACTTGCTAGGAAACCAAAATTGCTCTTTCTTACAGTGTGTGTCTCATTTTGTTTGTCACCTCGTTATTTTATGTGCATGCTCGTGCTATGTTGTGTTTTTGTTAATATGCTGTTAATGAAAATTGTTATTAAAAGTTTTATTTTATGATAATTTTAAGACTTAAGCAGCTGTTAAGAGTATTCTCTTTACATTTTTCTTCAATCGCCAATATCTCCTTAGGGGTTAGCAATTGCAAAAATTGCACTTAATCATTTTTGCTTAAAATTGTTCAAAGAATGCGTATACGAATTCTTTGTAGTTCCCCCGCGGATATATGCTATACTATATTTTTGCAAGGTGGAGGGAGTTTAGGTGTTTGTTTAAATTGTTTCAAGATCTGCAACCGTGTACGAATCGAGGTTGAGGTCTAGACTTGAAAACATCAACTTTAGATCAACTAGCCAGTCTATTTGGAGAACATGGAGCAGAGCATCAACAGGCGCCGCTACCAGCAGTACCTGGAGGAGATGGTAGCCCGGGGAGAGCCGCTATCACCGACGGCGGCCTAGGAGTTAAAGGAGCTCCGGATACCGCCAGCGATACCGTCACTGCTCGATCTTCCGTTCGAGAGAGCGAACAGTGACGCGCCATCTGCCGCTACCGCACAGAAGAGGAGGCGTCAAAAGAAGACACGACCGCCACCCTTAGAAGACATCACGCCCCTAGAAGTCACGCCGTCCACTTCCGCCGCCGCAGCTGCAACCGACACCATCGAAGAGGCCCGCCCCGGATCTACCAGCCCCGACGACTTCGTGCTGCAGAGGAAGAAGCCGAAGAAGACCCCGAAGGTTCGCCCGTCTACGCCGCCGCCCACGGACAACGGATTGGAGGCCCTGGAACCCTCCACCGACAGCCCTGCAGCAATGGAGCAGACTACTCAAGAGGACACCAAGGAGAAAGTGCCTCCGGTAATCCTTCGCCAGAAGGATAACTGGATCGCGTTCTCCTGAGAAATGGACCGACAGCGCATCGCCTTCACGAGGGCCAAGGCCTTCAGCGAGGGAATCCGGATTCAGCCTGCCTCACTCCAGAACCGAGACAGGCTGATTAGGAATATGGATAGTTGTTGTACTCCGTCCCACACCTACCAGGAAAAGAGCGAGCGATTTGCTAAGGTGGTGATCCGCGGCGTGCCCGTAGAGCTCTCCGAGATCGACGTTAGCTCAGAGCTAAAAACGCAAGGTGTTAATGTTTTCTCTGTTTCTAGGATGAAGCAGCGAGGACGCCCGATCCCCCTCGTGATGGTGGAGTTGCCGTCCGAGGATGACAGGAAGAAGATCCGGGAGGTGCAGCACGTCGCCCGCCTCCGAGTCACCGTCGAGGAATTGCGGCGGAAATACGGCGTCGGGCAGTGTCACCGGTGTCAAAGTTTCCATCACGCACAGCGTTGCTGCAGGGCGGCAGCACGCTGTGTCAAGTGCGCCGGCGATCACCACAGCAGTGCATGCACTAAACCCCGTACAGACCGGGCAGTGTGTGAACTGCGGTGGGGACCACCTCGCCAGCTACAGGGGATGTCCGAAGTTCCTCGACCTCCGCAACGGAAGAAGACGGAAGTACAGCAGAGACCGAAGAGGACACCGCCGACGGGGCGCCTTCTTCAACCCGGACCGGCGTCAGTTACGCCCGAGTGACAGCAGGCAAGGTTGAGAAGGCGGAAGTACCGAGAACGGCTCCCGCTGCTGTCGTTACCCCGCCTGCCCAACCCGCCTTAGGGTTCGACGCCATAGTGGGTCTCCACGGAGGTCTCGATATGGAGAAGGCCCTACCTGTCATCCGTAAGGGCAGCGGCGCTCGTTCATGCGCAAACTGCGATGGACCTGTGAGGAGTGATCCTCACGCACGGTTCAGAGGTGGTTGCCCTTTCGGTAATCACACAAAGGTCCGGAGCGAAGTCTGGTGCCCCAGATAAGTATATAGTATTGACAATTTAATTTATTCTGTTCTGTTAAAACCGACAATGTTTCGCACAACTAACAAACTTTTTTTTTTATTTCAGATACGCAGGGCATCAGCAACCAGCCACAACCGAGCGACAACAGGACAGTCCACACAACATACTCCAACAACAACACATCTCCACAACACATCTTTTTTTTTACGAACGATCAACAACTCTAAGCACAACACTGTCAACAGGCAATCCATACGACCCACAACCCAACAACTCTACAATCCACGTGCTGAAGAGGAAGAAGATTCCTGAGCAGCCCACCACCAATACAACAATATACACATTTATTATATTTAGTTTTAAGTGTGATATGTATATACATAATGAATTGTTAATTTCTAAAATTTTTAATACTTTGTTGAATTGATGAAATTGAATGAAGCAACCGTGTAATAGTATATAACATTACTAGCAAGGTAAAAAGGGTTTTTTCTTGGCGGACGGAAGGATTATAACTTATAACTATACTGGCTTATGGAGCCAGTAAAACCCGTTACCTTGCGTTTATTGTTATATAATTTATTTGTTACTCATTTATGATGCAAATAGAACACAATTTTCGAATGTAAATAATGCTACTAATTTGCAAAACTGGCAGTTAACTTACAATAATGTCTCGTTACCTTTGAAATCATCACTCTGACAACGGCGCTTGTTGTTTATTTTACTGTTTATTATTTTGCTAATACAGTGTGAACAAGGTACGGTCGTCGCTAACATGTAAAAAGTCTCTAACCTGTAAATTTTTTACAGCTAGCTTGTTAAGATTGACTTCCAGCGGCAATAAGCTGACTTGATAAATTAACATTTACAAATGAGTAACAAATAAATATATTTTCTAATAAAATTTTATTTTATATAGCTTCTCTTAGTATACAGCTAAACAAGTCTAAAAATTAATTAAATAAGATTGAACATCCTTCTACTATATTATACATGTATTTTGTATAGAATCGGGCGGCTTTGGACTTTTTTTAAGTTAACATCTAGATGTCTATTATCCTCTGTCCGATATGACGGTTTAAACTTCCTAGATTAATGTCTTCCGACATACAAAGTGGAAGTTAAAAGAAATGAAATAATTTTAATTATAATTTTTTAGGGTAAAAAATTATGCAACCTCTTTTATAATCAGTTTATTACGAGAATAAGCAACAATGTAAAAACAAAAACAATTATCTATGTCGAACAGAGGTTAATAGACATCTAGATGCTAACCTAAAAAATTAATAGAAATGAAATAATTTTAATTATAATTTTTTTAGGATAACTATGCAACTTCTTTTTTATACGTTAAAACGAAAACAGGAAACACTGTAAAAACAAAAACAGGAAACACTGTAAAAACAAAAACAATAATTTATAGAAATTAATAGACATAAATACAACTTAAAAAAAATTCGAAAGCCCCCGCTTCTGTAAGATATCAACAATACAGTTTAACCATATTCGTTCATATTTCTCACACTTACATTGCATTATATTACGAAACTTAATAAAGAAAAGATACATAAGATTAAATTTTCTTTAAAAAATATGTCTCCTCTTTTTCTTATAAAATTAATGGTTATTCAGATATTGAGAAAATGTTAACTAACACTTAAATTCTATCTTACGAATTTTTTGCCGCTAAATTACGCATCGTATCAAAAAATTGCATAGAACATGAATAATAGACTTAGTTAAAGTTTATATCTAGGTATTTTTATATACGGGGTGGCTATCTCTGCGTGGAGGGAGGATTTCTCCTTAACTATTAGAGATATCAAATCCAATTTTGGTGTGGTAATACACGATCATTGGACCTACATTCAAAAATATATAGGTATATACAGTGTGTTTGACAAAAATATACCAACCCAAGCCTGTGTTTTTTCAAAGGGAACACCCTGTATATGTTTGCATTTTTGGATTCACTGCTACATTTAAAACAAAACTATAGAAATTTGTATCTGTATCACTAACCGTTCTGCAGATATCATCACCTTAGTACCAAAATTGATTTAACTTTGGAACCACGATTCGAGCGTTGTCACCACGATTTTGTAACTCTGTTTATACCACCGAATATTAATAATAGTTTCATAGTTTCATACTAACAAACAAACGGAAATTTTTCGAGAACATGTAAAACTATACATAATGACTAACTTACACGAAATGTAATTTTTCTCAATTTTTTCAAGTGCAACACCCTGTATATTTTTTCACATTTCGATTCCTCGTGAAAAGTAAATAGCAATTACTAACAGGTTTCATAGCCATAAGACGGGCCCTTCTTGAGATATTGACGCTTTATTTGGAAATATTAACTTACAGAAGAACAAAAAAAAAGAAAATTCATAGCAAATAAGAAAATACGAATGACAAATAAATTCTTTAACTGATATGAAAACTTAATTACTAACTAGACAATAAAATAGTTCTTTGCACCTAAAAATAAGTTGAACAAGTAAACATAAACGAATAAAACTATAAATTCAAATTAAATGTTCAAAACGCTTACCACGCCTAGCTAAACACTTTGTGAGCTTGTAGTGGAAGCATGTTGGTAAGCTATTTCTTTAACGTAGCTCCAAAGGAAGAAATCAAGGGCCGTAAGATCTGGTGATCTGGCTGACCAGTTTTGCACACCACCTCGTACTATACACCTCATCGGATAATTTCTCTCGAGATATTGCCTAACGTTGATTACATAGTGTGGGAGAGGCGCCATCCAGTTGAAACCACATCGTACGAATATTTACCTCGATATTTTCCAAAAGCTCGGGTAAATCATTTTCCAAAAACTGTAAATATCTTTTTCCAGTAAGACTCCCATCAAATAAAAAATGATCAACCATATTAAAATTGATTATACGACCCCACAAATTAACTGATCATCGATGTTGGTGATCAACAACTCTTAAGATGTGTGGATTAGTATCTGAATAGTGATGTAGTTATGTGTATTAATATAGCCATTATTGTGAAAAGTTGCCTCATCCGTAAATAGAATGTTATCAACAAAATTTGGTTGTTCGTTGACTTTAATAGTTACCCATTGGCAGATAGATTCACGATTTTAAAAATTTTTTTCACTTAAAGCTTGATGTTGCTAGATATGATAAGAATGCAATTTTTTTTAAATAAAGCTGCGGACTGTATTTCTATTTAGGTATAAGGAGTGTACCTAGTTCTTTGGTACTAATTTTCGGATTTTCTATAAGAGATGCCACAACTTGAAACTCAATTTCTTCATTTGAGCTGGTTTTTGCGCGCTTGGGATAACACACACTTTCAGAATTTAATAAATCTCTCAGCTACATTCATAAACGATTCTTTCCGCGGCTGTCTTCTCTCTGGGTATCGTTCACAGTACAAATGGTACCCAGCAAAGCATTTCTTTGGGCTTCGCCGTAAATAAATGTCATATCTACTATTTCTTCTTTAGAAAAATTCATTTTATACAAAAATTGACAAAACGACAATCCAAAACACATAAACTTATGGAACAATATTTTAATGATTATACAAACGTCAAAATAATAGATGGAATTGTTCCTCTTTATAGTGAGCGGCTAGCCTACCTGATGTGTTTTGTTGAACTCTATTGTCATAGTAAATTTGTATTTTAGAATATTTTTACGCAAAACGTCAATATCTCAAGAACAGTCCGTCTTGTAGCTATGAAACCCATTATCAACTAGTTTCTACTTTTCACGGGGAATCGAAGTGTCAAAATATACACAGTGGGCAGCATTTTAGAAAAATTGAGAAAAATTACATTTCGCATAAGTTTATCATTCTGTATACTTTTACATGCTTTCGAAAAATTTACCAGTTTGTTTGTTAGTAAACTATTATTAATAGTCGGTGGTACAAACAAATTTACAAAAATGTGGTGACAACGCTCGCATCGCGGTTCCAAAGTTAACTCTATTTTGGTACTAAAGCGACGACATCTGCAGAACGGTTAGTGATACAGATACAAACAGTGAATCCAAAAATCCAAAAATATATAGGGTGTTCTATTTAAAAAAACACAGGTTTGTGTTGGCATATTTTTGTCAATCACCCTGTATATACCTAAATATTTTTAAAGTGTATATCCAGTGATCGTGTATTACCACACCAAAATTGATTTTGATATCTCTATCTTTATTCTTTAATCAGATATTTGCTTTGCGCGGCCTAGGTTGGGTCGGAGACTAGGTGAGATTCGCAGAATTTAAGACTACCTCCAGATCGTAACAAAACACACTATTTATTCCTATAAGGTACAACTCTGAATATTTTAGTTAAACCTATTTCTGTTTTACATAAATCTAATAATACAACACCAAATAAACAGAACTTAGTTATTTACATCGAATATCAGGATAGACGGGGACCGGTTGCAGACGGCGGATAATCTCCTGGTATATGTAAATCTGAGGATCGGATAATTAACAACACAGCAGTTAAGAATGGTTCCTCATTCTGTTTTTATAGCTTTGGTAATTAAAATATGCACGTAAATCAATTAAAAATTGAACTGGAAGAAATCAACACCTTATATTGACGTTAAATTCTGCGAATTTAATTTTAAACGATCAAAGCGCTTGATGCCAGTATATGTGAAGAGTATTCGTATAAATCTATTCTTATGAACGAACAATTAAACATATCGTGATTTATGAGGGCAATGGATTTGTATGAAGTCTACAGGTCAACATGTGCTTTCTCGATTTCTGTTTTAAAGTAAATTAAAACTATCGCTTTTATTTATTCAGCAACTTTAGGGTTTTGCAAGAATTTCCTTTAATCATGCAAAGAGATGGAACATGAAATAATCGGATCGTAAACCCTAGCAAGGATGAAGGCTGTTGGTGGTTTTTCCACCACTTACATGAAATGTGATAATTTCGTATTTATTAAGACGTGTAATACAAGGGGTTATATTTTATTGTAGAGGCGATTATTCTTATCGCTTCAGGAAAAATTATACAAAACGGGATGCTCTTTTGCGAAATTAAATTGGAATTTTTACGTTATAGTGATACGTAGAAAATTAAAGGGAATTTAATTATTCCTTCAGCGGATTTTAAAAGCTTTACGCGATTTATTATTATAACTTGACAGAAAATATACAGGAACGGGAGTACTTTTGAGAAATTAACCCAGATATGCCCACCGTACTACATGTAGTACACTTACAACTTGTTCAATCCTGTTTAAACCTGCAACCAAATACGTTCTATACTGCTTGACGTTATTTAGAAAGCTGCAGTGCATGTGAGTGGATGTAAAAGTTATCGTTTGTAACTGCATAGTGATTATTATTAGCGGCTGAAATTTGTTAAACTGTGACAATGGCAGATTATGGAATACACGCATATGCACACGCACACGCACGCGCACACACACACGCACACGCAGGTGCAGACGCAGGCGTAGACGTAGCCGCAGACGCACACGTACACGCACACGCTCACGCACACGCACATGCACATGCACACGCACACGCACACTCACACGCACACGCACACGCACACGCACACGCACACGCACACGCACACTCCCACGCACACGCACACGGTCACGCACAAGTGAAGTTTTGTCTAACATGTAATAGTAAATAATCACCTTATGGCTTCACAAAACAGCATTAAATTTTTTTACCTTAGGAATAAAAAAACAAATCAGATGGTTCGCAACCATTAAAAATTTATAAATATAAATATAAATTACCATTATTAGCTACTTCTTTGTTATTTTACTTATATATCTTCTCTTGATAATGATACTTGCTGTATTCAAACGTGTGGGTAAATAAATAATGATATAAAAGTGGTTGTTGAACTGTTATGTGTTTAAAACGTTAGGCTACTGAATATAGTATTCCACGAAATAGGGTTAAATCAGACATATTTACTGAGCTCTTTATTGTAAGAATGTTTGTAGTATTGGTTAATATAGTAAAGTAATGGTAGCACCCTTGTGTATAATTTGCTAAAGTTAATTTTAACCTGCTTACCTTAATCGAAAACAATTCTAATCTTGTAGGTGAATTATCATTTAATACATCAATTTATTTATTTCCAGGTATGAGAAGCATGATCGAAGGTATTGCTCAATAGTATTATTATGACTGTGCGATATTCTATCTGTAATTCTTCCTTCTATGTTGTAGCTAGTCTCTATTAGTGGTTCGTGCGGGTGGAGTGGAGGGGTGGTGAACAATCGATGCTCTTCATCGAAACCTTTAATTTTAGTACCATGATATTCTTGATTTATTGTTTTGATGCTTCCGTTAGATGCCAAAATCGAGGTGGGCATAAGTGCACATGTTTCCCCTTATCGAGATGTTTTAGTTAAGTACCACGATGATATCCTGTTATTTCTGTGCTACAGCTAATCTCCGTTAGAGTTCAACGTAGGGCGTGGGGGTAGATACATTTGATGCCTCTTATTGTCATTTTTATTTGGGTGCCATGATGATACACTTGTGATTTTTTGTTTGTGCGCTACAACTAAACTCTGTTAGAGACCAACCGAGTGGTCCAAATTGGACACTTTTTTACGGAAACGCTCTTTATTTTAAGAGATAGAAAAAATGTAATGAGAAAATTACTGGCGCAAACAGAATTCAGCTATATATAGTCATTTGACCGCTAGGTGGATTTTCTCGAATTTAGTGAATTTCTTTAATACTCTGTAAGACCCTTTCTGGTATAGGTCTAACAAGGATATTCCACTATGTGGATTTAAGTGCTCTTTCGGCTAAACTCAGTTGAAGTAGGGAGGGGTTTTGGTTGACTCTTATTCTGTTAAATAAGTTTTGGGACACCTCAGTTTTAATACATGTATTTGAATTTTTAAAGATTAAATAAACTCTTTTGTACATATAATAAATTAGTGTAACTCTATCAAAATAAACAATGTTCTGGAAAAATAGATGGAAATAAAATATATACAAAACTTAAAATAAAACTATTCTTCTGGTGGGTATGCCACCCACTATACCTCTCGGTCCTAGGTTCGGATTGCTGTGATCAATTTGCCTAGGTTCCCACTTGTTTGGTAGAACTGTAATGAGAATTAGTTTTGATAAAAATATAAACAACCACCTGCTAATTTCAATCCTTATAGTTTCACCCAAAAGTGTTGTTTAACTGTTGTGCGATTGTGAGAGGTTTTATACAAGGATTGATTGTCTCTCAGGTAATTTACTTTTATAATTTTAAATGCAAAATTATTAATACAAGATTTCTCAATGGAAATCACTGTCATATATGAATACTATTTGTTATTTCGTCGTTATAATATACGGATTCCGTTTGTCAATCTCTACAAATTTGTAAATTTGCTTGTTAATTGTGTTTACAAAGTTACGGTGGTTTTATTGATAAGATTATCGGAAGGTCGTCTTTATCATTCGCAACGGAAACGTCCTTGTATATTGAAAGGTATAAAATGATTTAACGTGCTTGTTAATGAATGTTTATAGGGGGAAAATGGTAAAATTAAGTTAACCAGGTTTCTCTTAAACACGACTTATTATTTTACTTTAATGTAACGTGAGAATATACTAAATTTTAACTCGATATTTCGGTCGGTATAACAACAGCTGTTGATTTATGATAGCAGGTCAATGTTATTGGTTTCAATGTACTTAATATACGTAAACGCGAATGAAATTAAAGGGTTTGTAAATTAAGGATCTTTAAATAGGATTATGGATGCTTGATTTAAATTCAGGATTAAATTTCTTTTTTTTTTTTAATTTACAATGACTTGAATATTTCCAAACTAAACTTCTTAATTTTACGGTGATTATTTTAATCGGTTACGTTTAATACAACAGTATTTTTGGAGCAGGTTTGTTTTCAAGTGATTTCGGATATGCGGTTATATGTTAGAGATCGGGACTGTATAATTATGGAGATTCGATGGATAGCTCCTGCAGTCAAGTTAGGAAACTCAGAACTAGACAAAGTAACTTTTAATAATAGGAAATTAACAGGATAAGCCTTCAGTCCAAGTTAGGAAACTCAGAACTAGACAAAGTAACTTTTAATAATAGGAAATTAACAGGATAAGCTCCATTGCAGTCCAAGTTAGGAAACTCAGAACTAGACAAAGTAACTTTTAATAATAGGAAATTAACAGGATAAGGTATCTTCCTTCAAAAAGAGCCTAGCTAATCAGTGATCCTACAGACGTCGCTAAAATGCCTCGCCAACTGAATAGGACCGTAACGCCCTTAGGAGACCACCGAATTTCGTCAGCAGTTTTTCCTAAGTACGGTACTAATAGCTAGTTCCTTTCAAATCGGAATTTATAGGTGGACAGGTAATGTCAACGTATTTTCTTTTAAATTAAATTGTAGTTCAGTTTGGAATAATTAACAATTTAAGTATACACTGGATGTACTTTAAGAGTCGGTCAGGTTATGAATTATTCTCGAAAGGAGAATTTTTACGAAGTGCAGGATTTCGGATTTGTAATAAATTCTATCAGGTAATAAATTATTATTAGAACGGATTTGTAGACGATATTCTACAGGAAATCTACGAAGATGAGTATCGTAGACAAGAATGCTAAATTATGTGCAAATTTTCTGTTTTATACCTGGTCTGGAAAGAGGTTTAGGTGGGACGGAACGCGATGGGTTTGCACATCCACAAGAGGAGATCCTGTGACGCACGGAAATTGTCGTTTTGTTATCATACCTGGATTCTGAAAGCGTAAATGAATTGTTATTTACAAATTATCTTTATAATTTCTTTATTTTAAAATTTATTTCGCTCACGTATTTCTGTCGTACATACTCCATAACGTTCTTATTAATAAAGATAATTGATTTTAGCAAAATCGTTCAAAGACCACTGTTTTACTTAGAATCCATCGCGATATGAATTTTTTCATATGGACCACCCTATATACTTTTGGGTTTTTGAAAAGAGGAAAACTTCCTAAACTTTGATGTAACACTTGTTATATTTTTCTAAGATAAAAACCCACTCCACTTTTACAAAAGCGAACCCTTAGCAGTATAGGAGAAAGTGCATTACACAATTTTTCCTCTTCTCCTTCGAAATTTACCGCATTGTAGCTTCCTCTATCGTTTCTAGTTCAATAAAGGTTTCGTATTGCTGGCAGTGCTTTGGAAATATTGCACAGACAGTTTGTAACTTTCTCAGAATTTTATGTTATTAACCCTTCTATTGCCAAGTTTGGTGGGTTTGATTGGTTGCTGGTGTCTTATGTTTTTTACCTTCCGGCATTCTTTTTATTCATAGCTTAACTTTGTAAGTGTGAATGTATTCTCCTGTGCCTGTCTAATTTTTATCCATTCCTTGGCTTTTGCTTTTTTGAAAGCACCAGTGAATGTTTGATTGCACGGGTGAGCGTTACGGGGATGAATTTGGAAGCGGCTTCAATTGTGGTCTGGCTTAAGTTTCAGTCTTCGATACCAGCAGTAAGGTGCTTCGCTAGGTACGTGCCACCTAACTATACCTGGTGCAGGTACCCGCGTGGTACGAAATCAGGTAATGCTTTGCACATATTAAACTAACTTATTGCCGTAGTCTAAAACTCCAAAACCATAAACCACAAGACTTAACCCACATTACATGTAAACTGCTGCAGCAAATATAACTTAGTAAGCGTATATAAATGTATTTTATACGCACGTTGACTGTTAATATTCATTTTATCTTATTTTTCCGGAAACCACCGTATCCTAATCCTAATAACGTGACCTTGCATTCATTTACTACCATACTTGTAATTACTGGTGTATTTTCCCGCATCTACTCATGTAGAGCAGCTTTTGTATATCGTTCCTCTCTGCATATTACAATTCACCGTATACTTAAATTTGTTCGTGTTTATATTAGGGTTAGTATATTTTATTTAGTGTTCTTGTTTGCATTGTAATTTCATGAGTGCTTGTTGACATTATGAACTTCAAACCAGCTCCTGTAGTTATTTATTATTAACCAGTATCTACAATCAATCATATTTACAATTAGCAACGGTGAAAATTGCTCAGGAAAATCCAGCGGTGACAATAATGAACGTAACTGTGAAATTGAATTGATTTAACGATTTGCATGCCATAAAGACTGCCTGGCGCAAATATACCGAACAATACAAGGAACTTTGATTTTGACGTACGCGAATCAGTCATACTAATGAAATATAACATAAATGTCATAAAAATTTAACTAACTTTTCACTGTCTGAAATTAATAAACACTATCCAAAAGCAATAAATATTAAAGAAACGTGCACGTAACGTTCTTTTAATATAAAGTATAAAGGTAAATGTTTGCTCTGAATTAAGTAAAATCAAAAAAATAATCTGAATAAATTAGAATGAAGAAAAGCATTAAATAACATTTCCTATTTAATTACGAATGTAAATTTTTGTGGTTTTATTCATTTACCTCTGTTATTTATTACGGCATCTTTGATTCTTGTATCGCGTGCAATACAGAATCTACTTAATATTGCGTTGAAACATTAAGTAATCATTGCCGCCTTAGTCAATATACTTAATTACCTATTTCGTAACATAGAAGGAATTTTATATTTGTAAGTATTTTGGTAACAAAACAAATATACGGACTTTGTTGTCGTTATTGATATACATGTATAGAAAATATTAGTATCAGCTTTATTTCTTTAATCTTTTACCTAGACCTAATGCGTTAATGGTACATTCGCTGAAAACTGCGACTTACCGTTTATAGCTTTAACGATAGTGTCTGCTAAATGGTGTGCACACTTATCGCTCCCAAATTCCGGTAACCACCGAAGCGAATTTGATTTAGAATCGCACTTAGTTCCTTTCAAATCGGAATTTATAGGTGGACAGGTAATGTCAACGTATTTTCTTTTAAATTAAATTGTAGTTCAGTTTGGAATAATTAACAATTTAAGTATACACTGGATGTACTTTAAGAGTCGGTCAGGTTATGAATTATTCTCGAAAGGAGAATTTTTACGAAGTGCAGGATTTCGGATTTGTAATAAATTCTATCAGGTAATAAATTATTATTAGAACGGATTTGTAGACGATATTCTACAGGAAATCTACGAAGATGAGTATCGTAGACAAGAATGCTAAATTATGTGCAAATTTTCGGTTTTATACCTGGTCTGGAAAGAGGTTTAGGTGGGACGGAACGCGATGGGTTTGCACATCCACAAGAGGAGATCCTGTGCGCACGCAAAATTGTCGTTTTGTTATCATACCTGGATTCTGAAAGCGTAAATGAATTGTTATTTACAAATTATCTTTATAATTTCTTTATTTTAAAATTTATTTCGCTCACCGTATTTCTGGGTCGTTACAACTCCATAACGTTCTTATTATTAAAGATAATTGATTTTAGCAAAATCGTTCAAAGACCACTGTTTTACTTAGAATCCATCGCGATATGAATTTTTTCATATGGACCACCCTATATACTTTTGGGTTTTTGAAAAGAGGAAAACTTCCTAAACTTTGATGTAACACTTGTTATATTTTTCTAAGATAAAAACCCACTCCACTTTTACAAAAGCGAACCCTTAGCAGTATAGGAGAAAGTGCATTACACAATTTTTCCTCTTCTCCTTCGAAATTTACCGCATTGTAGCTTCCTCTATCGTTTCTAGTTCAATAAAGGTTTCGTATTGCTGGCAGTGCTTTGGAAATATTGCACAGACAGTTTGTAACTTTCTCAGAATTTTATGTTATTAACCCTTCTATTGCCAAGTTTGGTGGGTTTGATTGGTTGCTGGTGTCTTATGTTTTTTACCTTCCGGCATTCTTTTTATTCATAGCTTAACTTTGTAAGTGTGAATGTATTCTCCTGTGCCTGTCTAATTTTTATCCATTCCTTGGCTTTTGCTTTTTTGAAAGCACCAGTGAATGTTTGATTGCACGGGTGAGCGTTACGGGGATGAATTTGGAAGCGGCTTCAATTGTGGTCTGGCTTAAGTTTCAGTCTTCGATACCAGCAGTAAGGTGCTTCGCTAGGTACGTGCCACCTAACTATACCTGGTGCAGGTACCCGCGTGGTACGAAATCAGGTAATGCTTTGCACATATTAAACTAACTTATTGCCGTAGTACATGGTTTTGGAGTTTTAGAACTCCAAAACCATAAACCACAAGACTTAACCCACATTGCATGTAAACTGCTGCAGCAAATATAACTGAGTAAGCGTATATAAATGTATTTTATACGCACGTTGACTGTTAATATTCATTTTATCTTATTTTTCCGGAAACCACCGTATCCTAATCCTAATAACGTGACCTTGCATTCATTTACTACCATACTTGTAATTACTGGTGTATTTTCCCGCATCTACTCATGTAGAGCAGCTTTTGTATATCGTTCCTCTCTGCATATTACAATTCACCGTATACTTAAATTTGTTCGTGTTTATATTAGGGTTAGTATATTTTATTTAGTGTTCTTGTTTGCATTGTAATTTCATGAGTGCTTGTTGACATTATGAACTTCAAACCAGCTCCTGTAGTTATTTATTATTAACCAGTATCTACAAACAATCATATTTACAATTAGCAACGGTGAAAATTGCTCAGGAAAATCCAGCGGTGACAATAATGAATGTAACTGTGCGAAATTGAATTGATTTAACGATTTGCATGCCATAAAGACTGCCTGGCGCAAATATACCGAACAATACAAGGAACTTTGATTTTGACGTACGCGAATCAGTCATACTAATGAAATATAACATAAATGTCATAAAAAATTTAACTAACTTTTCACTGTCTGAAATTAATAAACACTATCCAAAAAGCAATAAATATTAAAGAAACGTGCACGTAACGTTCTTTTAATATAAAGTATAAAGGTAAATGTTTGCTCTGAATTAAGTAAAATCAATAGAAAAATAATCTGAATAAATTAGAATGAAGAAAAGCATTAAATAACATTTCCCTATTTAATTACGAATGTAAATTTTTTGTGGTTTTATTCATTTACCTCTGTTATTTATTACGGCATCTTTGATTCTTGTATCGCGTGCAATACAGAATCTACTTAATATTGCGTTGAAACATTAAGTAATCATTGCCGCCTTAGTCAATATACTTAATTACCTATTTCGTAACATAGAAGGGATTTTATATTTGTAAGTATTTTGGTAACAAAACAAATATTCTGACTTTGTTGTCGTTATTGATATACATGTATAGAAAATATTAGTATCAGCTTTATTTCTTTAATCTTTTACCTAGACCTAATGCGTTAATGGTACATTCGCTGAAAAACTGCGACTTACCGTTTATAGCTTTAACGATAGTGTCTGCTAAATGGTGTGCACACCGTTATCGCTCCCAAATTCCGGTAACCACCGAAGCGAATTTGATTTAGAATCGCACTTAAGTTGATTTTGCTTGAATTTAGTATCACTTTTTGTTCTTTTTATTAATCTAATTTCTAGAAAACTTGTGTATAAAATACACAATAAATTTACACCAACATCTTTCAAACAATTTTTTTTACCATAATTCCGAATAAAAGAAGAGATTTAAAAAGTCATTAAATGCTCGATTTTTCATATAATATCGTTCATCACTGAATGCACAAAGAATTTTCAATATGGCCGTGATTTTATGTGATATATGGTTAATCGATTACGTTAAGAATGTTCGCCGAAGAAATTATAAACCCTAAAGTTGAATATTTGGTTAAGGTTTAAACTGAAAATATACTAGTAAAAGTAATTAAATGAAAAAGTTTGCGTTGTTTCTTTCTACTCCATTCCACTGCTAACAAATGATACTTAATTACATTAGATGACCTTATTCTAGAATGCTTTGTGCCGTGTAGTAAAAGTTAAAAACCCTAAAACCTTTTTATTAGCGACTTTCAGGGAAGTACGTAAATTATTATTGAACATTTTTTTGATAAAACTAATTGCATTAATTACTTTAAGTAGTTATGTGTTATCGATCAGGTATGTTACTTTAGTAAATTAATTTCAACACTTAAGTGGAGTGTCTTAGCATTTAAAATTGTACTGATACGTTAATTTTATAAAAGATACAGAATATTAGCTTTTCGCATGAAAAACATTTGCTTCTAATGTTTAGAATATTATAACAATCAGATGGCTCTTTTTATATTAACTAAATAATGAAGATGGTTGCAATATGTTGTTGCTGAAATTTTGTTCTAGACTGTAAACATATACAACTTTATTAACAAAACGACTGTTATTAGGATATTACCCACTACTACCTACATAGGTGATTTATTAAAATGGCCGTATGCGATCATTCCATTTGTCATATTGCATGTCGTCGACTTAATACGTACACAGCGTAACTCCACTTTGGGTGCAAATTGACATTTTGATGCCACCTTGTGTATAATTATCGAACATATCTTTAGTAAACTCCGTATATCCGGAAAAAAATTTACCATCTCTATATTCTAGCATAAGAAAAGTGCGTAACACCCAACCGTGATACTATACCGGGTGTCCAAGCGTCACGCGACGGAAAATTGTGGCTTTGCTGTTGATTTTTCACTAAAATCATTTATACAAAAGGTATATGATATGGTTCCAATACGTGCACAACTTAAAAATACTTTAGCACCTACAGGTTGATTCGTAAAAGTAGGGGGGTATTAACTTTTTTATTTTAAATGGAACACCCCGTATATCATAAAATTTTTGGATAGCTTAATGACTAAGCTTTTCAACGATGTATACATGTATACATATAAAATGCAACGTTGCCAAGTTATTTAACAAAAATGTAGTTTTTTCCTGAATGTAAGGTTAGCAATAAAAATTAATTTTTGGTTTATTATCTAAGTTGAAACAAATTAGTTCAGAGATATAATTAAGCTAGGTATAGGCTTTGAAAAGATGTAAACATTTTATTGATATATTGAATAGGGGAGAGAAGGCTCCGTGTGAAACTTTAGCATGTTCAACGTACATCAATTCTCTTATTTCAAATGGAACACCCTGTAGATTTTCATATGTGCGAATAGTACTCTTAAAGACCTAACTTTTATCTACACACATTGATACCGCTAAAATTCATAATTTTTAAAATATTTCCATTTTTTTTATTTTTCTATAATTGTTTTATAACATAATGATTTAATAGAGTGCCATGATTTCAAGCCACCATAGTAATAGTAATAATAAATTTTATTAAATATTTTTAACAATAAACTAAACACTGTAATATTGAAATAATAAACAAACAATTAACAAGAACAAGAAGTAGGTAAGTAAAACATATGCAAATGTGCACTTAAAAAAATTATAAATAAGGTTCAAACAATGCACTGATTCAATCGTTGTCTGTAGGAACGTTGTAAATTATGCAACATTTGTTGGGTTACATTACGAAAAGCTTGTTTAATTCTTTCCCTCATATTTTCTGCAGTAGTCGGCGATGTTCTGTGAACTTCATTTTTAATGTAGCCCAATAAAGAAATAGTCCATGAAAGTCAGATCGGGTAATCTACCTGGCCACCTAATAGGCCCATAACGATTTATACAACGATCAGGAAATTGCTGATTTAAAAACTCCGTCACATCATGAGCCGGATGTGTAGGAGCGCCATCTTGTTGCAACCATATTTCCTCATTAGCCAATAGGATGTTCTCTTCAATCCATGGTAGCACGTTGGTTCGCAATAAATTTAAATAATATAGTGCATTAAAATTGTTTTCCAAAAAATAGGGTCCTAATAATCTGTTGCCAATAATACTAGCCCAAACATTGAGACAGCATCCATGCTGATTGTTTATCCAATTATTCTTCTTATAGTGCCTGTCCTAACGTATGTCGGCGACCAATAGGGCACTTTGGGAACACCAGCAAGAAACAATAATGTGGATTTCCTATACCAGGTGTGGAGGTTTTTCAGCCACGATGTTCTTCTTCCAGGATTTCTTTACCGTCAATTCCTCCCTGTAGTATTAACAGCAACAGTTGATATTTTTCACCTTGTCCTAGATATTCTAACTTTCTTCATTTAACCCATTAACGCCGGAGTTTTTTAATTTTAGTTTTTGATGATTTCAGTGGATTTTATGGGTTTAGTTTGCCTTAAAATGCACCAAAAAAATAATTAAAAAAAAAGTTATATGAAATTTACAAGAAAAGTGGAGAGTCCATATGGGACCACCAGGCGCGTTCCTAATAAAATTGATTTACAAATAAAATACATATAATTATTTTTTTAAATACTTATATTATAAAACAGCAGTGTAATGACAAAATTTACATCTATGTGGTATGAAAGCCCTTAAAACAGGAAATACAAAGACCAACTTGACATTTACAACACATAGACCTGCCTTTCCCACAGCAATTTGCTGCGGCACACCGCTTTCTTTCCCTTCCGGCACTGGAATTTCATAATGATCAAACCTGTCTTGTCTTATATTAGCAGCTACGCGAAATCTTTCACCTTCCGGAGTAGATGGCCTGCCCCCTTTGCTTGGAGGATTCTTATATCTGATCAGATATGACTAAAATCGTATATAATTAAAAACCAATAATTAAAATTATAAAATCACTTTATATTTACTTGTACAATAGCTCGTCGAAATTCTAGTTGGCTTATATGTCGACCCGTTTTTCGATAGATAATCCAAGCATTTTGCACAGCAGCGTCCAGAAAATAGGTAAATATTGACCAATACCACTTCTTTCCCCGGATTCCCACACGATAACTGAAACAATACAAGAACAGCAAATGTGTATAAAAATAATTATTATTCTTATACTTCCTTTGATATATTTTGATCCATAAGATCGGTGCCTCCCATGTTTTTGGTGTACTCGGAAAATGCATATGACCTTGGGACTGAATTCATTTTCTTATCTTGTCTAGAATATCTATCCACATTTCGTAGCAGTGCCACACCAAAGGATGTGCTGGCAATAGTAACTGCATTATTGTCCTTCCATCTTATAAACTGAATACCACTTTTTGCTTCCAGACTACATGAATAAGTGCCTTTTTTTTGTTTTAAAATTTGTGCTTTGGAATATAATGGACAATGCTTTGGAATCCGGTTTTCACGAATTGTTCCCGTTGCCCCATATCCGTTTATTTTTAACGATTTGAGAAGATTAGTCCCGTAAAAAGATTGTCGAAGAAGAAATTATGCCTTAGGTTCCTTCTATTTTCATCCAAATCGTTGATCATTTGTACTAGAGGGGCTGCACATTTTCCGAATATTTGTTGATATTGTATATTTTGCCCTAGGATTTTTTCCCTGGTATACTTCAAAATTAATCGTGTACCTGCCGGTGTATTGAGACTCCAGACTTTGTAACCGAAATGGATAGGCTTTCCCCGTATAAATTGTTTACAGCCGTATTTGCCGTAATATCTTATCATTGACTCATCATAGCACAAATTTCTTTCAGGTACAAAATGGAGCAAAAACTTTTCTTTTAAATAATCCGTCAAAGATCTTAATTTATACGTTTTGTCTGCTTTATCTATGACGTTGTTGTCGGCAAAATGAATAAGTCGGCATATCTGAAGAAACCGGTCACGCTTCATTGCTTCAACCACCATATTATTTCTCATATCCAAAAAAGATGCCCAATAACTGCATTTAGAGGGTAGTTCATTGTACCCCGACAACAATAATATTCCCAAAAATACTCGCATTTCATCTAAAGAAAATGAAGGATTCGGACAATTTATAAATAGAGCATATTTGGTGGGTTCCTTTATAATATTTAGTAGCAATTCATCCGAAAAAAAAACATTCAAATAATTCCACTGGATCCATTTCACTGTAGTATGAATAATTGGCATCTGGAAATGGGTGATATGAAAATCCAAATCAGCATTTTCATAGAATTCAAATGAAGGTTCTTCTTTTTCTAGGTTCAAATTGGATAGGTTGTTCTCATTGCCAATAGTCTGTTGGGAGGAACTGTTTATTTCATTTGTCAATTCAGGAGATCGGGGTTCATTGTCATGGCCGCCAAGTCTTCTATTGCTAACAAAACGAATTTTGACAGTTAACGTTGACTAAGGTTGTCCGCAAACCCACCTTCATCTTCATCTGCGGAGTCTCCGTCCGTTAAAAGATCACTCTCTGAGGGCTCTATAAAGAAATCTGTCACTTAGTCTTCATTATCCGAAGCGTACGCAATACCTAGCGCTTCTTGAAGCGTAAGACCCCTAAAATAAAAAAAACAACAATTAGCATTTTTTCCAGGAAAACGCCTAGCGGTCCCATATGGGACCAGTGACGTTTACACACTAATATAATCAAAAGTTAAATCTTAAAAAAATTTTGAAGATAAGGTATTAAAAATATGTACGTTTAAATAACTTTTACCAATAATTATACTTCGGCAATAATTTCTAGAATATACTAAAAACTATTTACACCAATTTTATGTCGTTATTTTTGTCCATTGCACAAATTCACTAAAAGCAAACGCCTACCACGGTCAACTAAAGGTCATAATGCGCACAAAAACGGCTTGAGTTAACTCTCTAACACATCTAAAACCATACTGACAAGTTTTGCGCCGAATGGAAACGCTCGCGTCTGCGCTTCAGTTTAAAAATTAAGGAAAGGGTAAGTTGGTCCATACGGGCCCACCAGGCGCTAATGGGTTAATTAATTGTTGTCATGATTTCCAGTGAGCGATTCATTTTTCGTAAAATTTCTTCATTGGTGACTCTTTCAACCCAAGATACACGTAATAGTCGTCTGTAAGTCCACATTTCGAAAGCACTGAATTTTTTACATAGGTCTTCAGTTAATGTCCAAGTCCCCATATCGTATAATAATACAAAGAATGCATAGCACGTTAAAAATCTTTTTCTAGGCTGTAGGTTTATATTGGGATTGCGTAATACAAACTTTAATTTATTAAATGCATATCTTGCTTGTCCAATGCGGCTTTGTATTTCAGTTTGTTGTCTTCCTTCGCTGCTGATAATAGATCCTAAATATTTGTATGTAGACGTTCTCTCTATTATTTTTTATCTATTGTTATTCCCATAGGTATTGGTTGTTGTTTTGTGATTATCATGTACTTCGTTTTGTTAAGATTCATGTCTAGACCGTAGGATTTGCTGATTTCATATACGCGATTAAAGAGTCTTTGTAGATCTTGTTCCGTTTCTGTAATGAGGATGGAATCGTCGGCATACCATAAATCACTAATTAATATACCATTAATTTTTATGCCTTCAGTACTTTCTTCCAGCGCGGTCCTTATTTGTTCCGTAACTCCTTCTGTCGTACGAACATGAGCTGTTTGTTCCCAATATAAGTTTTTAATAATTTATTCGCCTTGGTAGTCTAGATTTATTTCTTGAAGCATTTCTAAGAGTCTAGTGTGTCGAATTCGATAGAAGGCTTTTGTATAATCTACAAATCCTATGAACACATCCTTGTTAAAGTCCAGGTAGCGTTCAGTTAAGATGTTAAAGGCGAACAAAGCTTCGCGTGTTCCATACCCTCTTCTAAACCCTAATTGAGTTTCTGACATAGTGAATTCCCAATTAGTATATATGCGAGAATGTATGATTTTTAAGAGTATTTTTAATGTATGGCTCAAGAGGCTGATGCTTCTGTATTCTTCGCATTTTCGTGAGCTTATTATCTGAGCTGGAATGTTATCTGGCCCTACTGCTTTGTTGTTTTTAGCCTTTTTTATTGCATTTACAATTTCCTTTTTCGTTATTTCTGAGTTCATAGTATTTATTGGTTCCGTTCGGTCGTCGTCGTATAATTCTTCTACGTATTCCTTCCACACAGCAACTTTCTCTTCTATTGTTGTAATGACTTTTGTTTGTTTGACTGTAAGTAAACCATGATGTACTTTTGTGCATAAATTATAGTTTTATGTACATTTCTTATATCATGGACTTTTTCCAGTCCTTCTATTTCTTTGCATTTTTCTGTTACCCATTTTTCTTTAGCTTCGCGTATCTTTTTAGTTATAATTCTGTTAATTTCTTTGTATTTTTCGTTGTTTATGTTTTTCAGTTCTTTTCTTTTATCCATAAGGTCTAGTATTTCTGTTGTCATCCATTCCTTCTTTTTATTTAGTTTCGGCTCTGATTTTATAATTTCTTTCGCTGTATTCCCTAGTTTTTCTTTAATAGGTGACCATATTCTGTCTATACGTTGTTCCTCTATCGGGATTCTGTTTTTTTTTAGATCTTCATTGATTCGGATTGTTAATTTTTTTTAGATCTTAAGTTCAAGTGTCTGTACATTGAAATACTCTTATTTTTGTGTTTTGCTATTGTTTTTCGGAATCAAGTAGAACGTGGCTACTACTGGATTGTGGTCAGAAGACACGTCTGCACCCGGATATGCCTTAGCGTTTTTAATACTATTTCTGTATCCTTCATTGATCATGATATAATCTATTTGGTTGTGTTTTTGTGGTTTATCTGCTTTTTGTATCCGTTATGTATCCGTTTTCTTCAGCGTATCAACCTCTCTCCTCTATCATTACGTTTTCCCAATCCAAATTCACCTACTGTAGTACCTTGCCTGCCTTTGCCTACCTT
Source organism: Vesta saturnalis (assembly GCA_036346205.1). NCBI lineage: Eukaryota > Metazoa > Arthropoda > Insecta > Coleoptera > Lampyridae > Vesta > Vesta saturnalis. The sequence goes on along the minus strand of JARFJB010001936.1, from coordinate 935,893 downwards.
GGCATTAAAATCGCCCATTATGATCCAAACATCCTGGATTTTAATTGTGTGTTTTAAGTGATCCAGTTTTTCATGGAAATTTTCTATCGTTTGTTCCAGTTTTTGAGCTGTCGGAGCATATGCTTGCATTATATTAATGTTGATCGGTTTAATTCGTATCTGAATTAGCATGGTTCTATCTGAATATGGAACAAAATTTACTATCAGTTTATCAATTTCTTTTGTGACAATTATTCCAATACCATATTGGTGTTGAGGATCAGTACCGCCAGAATAATATATTACATGATCTTTTGTTTCTAATCTTCCACCACCTGGCCATCTCATTTCACTTATTCCAAGAATATCTAATTTGAGTCTTTTCATTTCATGTAATACATTAGCGTGTTTTCCTGCTTTGAATAAGCTACGAACATTCCAGGTTCCTATTCTTTTCTTGCTGTTGTTTGAACTGTTTGTATTGATTTCCTTATCATCAGGATTTCGCTTGATGACGACCTGGGAGGCCCGGTGGTATGATTGAGTGATTCTCCCCCTGCCGACTCTTGGTGTCCGAATCCCATGAGTAGTAGTAATATGTTTTCCTATCTTGGATGCCATATTGGGTATACTAGGGATATCGTATTGTATCTTTAATGTGGTAGTCCTCCCTCGGCTTTCCACGTCCTTATGCCGTTGACTACTTCTGTAATAGTTCTTCCGCCATTAGGGCCAGTTTCTCTATATGTTCTTCCACACGGCGATTGTTCGGTTGTTAGTTTTTAGTTGAGTATTTTATTTCCTCGGTAGCCACTATATCTGGTGAGCATTCCCTGATCCGCCACCTGGGGAGGCGCCCGATGGGGGACTAACAACAACCCCACACGGGTTGTATCTAATTATATGTGGATTTTCCGTGGCGTAATAATGACAATTACGTCTATTTACAAAATAATTGTTATGAAAAGTAGATTCGTCTGTCATCATAACTGTATTAATAAAATTATGTAGTTATTGCAATCCCCAACGACAGTAATTTAATCTATTTTCAAAATGATGTTCATCCAATGCCTGGGGGAGTTGGATCTTGTATGGATGGTATTTATGTTAATTAATTATACTGTGTATTGTTAATTTCTGTAAATCATGTTCCACTGCAAGTTTTCTAATACCTACTTGAGGGTTTTCGTGTATATCTTGAAGCACCACTAGTTGAGTTTCCTCGTTGTTTACAGGTTTTGGAGAATTCTTCTTTTTATATGCTATCGACACGGTTTCCTCAAATGTACTTTTTAAATTTTCAAGAACTCGTTCATCTGAATAACGGGCATCGGGAAATTTTTTTTTATAAATTCTAGAAGCAAGTAAACAATTACCTTGGGCTTCTCCAATGAAGTAAATCATTTGAATTAATTCGTTCTTCGTATATTTCATTTTAAAATTTACAGTTAACGTCTCTTAATTCAAGTTTTCTTCTAAATACAAATATAGTGAAAAAGTAGTTTTGAAAGAATATACACCTAATTGACGTATTAAAATTTTGATCTATAGTTTTTAAATCATGACAATTTATTAAATTAAAAAAATGGAAATATTTTAAAAACTATAAATTTTAGCGGTATCAATGTATTTAGATAAAAGTTAGGTTTTTAAGACCACTATTCGCCCATATGAAAATATGCAGGGCGTTCCATTTGAAACACGAGAATTGATGTACGTTGAACACGCTAAAGTTTCACACGGAGCCTTCTCTCCACTATTCAATATATCAATAAAACGTTTACATCTTTTCAAAGCCTACACCTAGCTTAATTATATCTCTGAACTAGTTTGTCTCAACTTAGATAATAAACCAAGAATTAATTTTTATTGCTAACCTTACATTCAGGAAAGAATATATTTTTGTTAAATAAGTTGCATTTTATGTGTGCAAATGTATACATCGTTGAAAAGCTTATTCATTCGGCTATCTAAAAATGTAATGATATACAGGGTGTTCCATTTAAAATAAAAAGTTGATACCACCCTACTTTTACGAATCACCCTGTAGGTGATAAAATATTTTTAAGTTGTGCACGTATTGGAACCATATAACTTTTGTATAAATTATTTTAATGAAAAATCAACAGCGAATCCCCAATCTTTCGTCGCATGACTCTTTGGATACCCGGTATATACGAAAACATCCTAAACGTTTAAGATAAAAACTTAAACGTTTAGCAATTACTATCTTATCTGATTTGGGCTTTAAACGAGATGAAATGCTTCTATTTCTCTTAAACGACAGATTTTGTTTAAGTAAATCTTCTTTAAAGAGACGTTTGAAACGTTTAAACTTATACCGCCTGAAAACCTGTAGTTCCATGAACAATGTAATAAGGTTTTTGGAATCGCAACTTTTACTTTCCGGAAGGCTACATGGATACAAATGGATGTACTTAAAATGTCTACATTCTGGTGTTAACGTCAAACAAGAAACAGTTCGTCTTGTTATGAACATTATTGATCCTCACAGTGTATCATTGAGGCGAAAAATAAAATTGGACAGAAGACAATACACTAATAAGGGACCGAACTATCTCTGGCATACAGATCCGTACAATAAGTATACCATACGGAATTTGCATTAGCGGCTGTAAAGATGGTTATTCCCGAAAAATCGTGTGGTTAAAAGCTTCCCATACCAACAACAATCCAAGGGTGATAGCAGGATATTTTATTGAAACAATACGAGACCTTAACGGCGTTCCTCGTACTCTAAGGGCCGACATGGGCACAGAAAATAAGTTTTTGAAGCTATGAACATTTACCTCAATAAAACTGGTGCAATTGATGGTACTGCGGACGTTAATAATATGACGCCACCCTTTCGTTATGCAACGAGCCACAGCAATCAAGGGATCGAATCTTGGTGGTCTATACTAAGAAGGCATTGTACCCAGTACTGGGTGAATTTGTTTTCACAATTGAAAAGCAAAGGACAGTTTACGGGTAATTCTGTGTACAAATCTATTTTGCAGTACTACTTTATAGGCCTTATTCAGGTAAGTACCTAGGGAGTTTGTTTTCAGCTTGTTTCTTTACATGGCTTCCAGGAAGAATTGAACAGTTTTTTTTAATGGAATAGCCATCTTATCGGCAGAAACCGGCGTAGCACTTGTCCTCCCGGACGACCGGATGTGCTCTTCGATTTTTCAGAAATACACGATGCTAGAAATTACCTAAAACAAATTCAAGAGCACAACTTACAAATTTGTGAAGAATGTATTTTTCCGGATTGCCTATGCATTGGCAAAGACATACACGATTTGTGCCAATTTTTTTCAGTAAAGCTGCAACCTGTGGGTCCAATAGATGGACTCCGGCAATATGTACAACTGCGCAACGAAATTTTGTTAATACTGTAATAGTCTTAATGATCAATAATGTAATAATCTGCCTGTTTATTACTTTAAACATAAAAAATAAATACATATTCTAAACGGAAAAACAAAATCTTTATATCACACATCCTCTGGTAACTAGTATAATTAAAAATTATACTTTGGTCTACAGTCTAAATACCCTAAATGTAAATGTACAAAAATACTACATTATGCAAAACCAAAGCTTTTGCAATTTCCTATAGCAAAATTCATCTTTTCTTTAAATTGTTCGTACGTTGAAAGGCAGGTGGCCAGTTTAAATTCAAGTCCACATGTGTTTGCCATGGGAGATGATCTTGAATCTCCACCCTGTAAAAATTTAATTTTAGGTTTAACTGGAAACACTAAAGGCCAGTAGCAAATATTAAAACATCAGTTCATTTTTTATTGTTTCATCTTCTGCAATAGTATAATTTAAATTTATCTTAGGTACATAGCAGGTAAAGGTGTTTATAAGCTTACCCCCACAGTCTGTCAGAATATTTATAAAATATGACATCGCGGGATTTTCTACTAATCGTTTATTTGAACCTATTCCGCTATATTCCGTAACGAAGGTACATTCCAAACTGTCGGTCGTCAGGCGTGATTTTTTCTAGGCAAAATAGGTTTTCGAATAGATGGGGATAAAACCCAATTTGTTCATAAATGCCACAAATACTCAACCCTTCAATTAACTGATTCAAAGAATTTTCTATGCGTGTAATGGCATAGAATTTTAAGGTATCTGGAAGATTACATTTACTATAAGTTACATAACGGATTTTAGAAATGTTTTACCTGTTATAATTGTATGTTTCGCATTCGTATCAGTAATGAACTGGCAGCCAGTAATGGAAAATATAGTTTCTGATATCTTCATCTCTTGTAAATCAGAGAGGATTTCCAATTCTTGTAATTTAGTTATTGCAGTACGAATGTCTTCGTGTACGTCGTCTACAGTCGGTACAGTGTTTTTGTGACCATAAGCTAGCAACTAAAATAAAGTGTGAGAAAAAAAATTCTGTCCAGGGCCGCCATTTTTCCAGCTTCAACATATAGATTATCTTTAATACATCGGTTATTAAGAGTAATGTGCTTTTTGTTCTTCCAAGTAAATGATTATCTATTTTTCAGGTATTCGAGTACTAGGCGGAACGTTTACCTAGTTGGTCTTCCTGCATCTATTGCCCCTTCATCGTATCCCTCATAATCGGGAACTTAACTAATATTTGATGGAGATGACTAAATGTTTTATGCTGCATAGCGGCCATGCAGCAATAAAAATATCGCTCCAAAAGACATTAAAGTTGTTAACTTTGTCAGTAATAATTTTTTGTTACAAACGACTAACCCTCTGTCCACTGCTTCTGAAAGTTATATGAATATCACCTAATGCATGGTCTAATTCTCTTTTACTCTTTTTTGGAGTGGTTACTGCAGCGGGTGAACCTCTATCGTAAGCGAGTTGTGAAGTTTCAATGTTCAATTTAATATTTTTAGCTACATCCTTTAGAGACCCCCCCCCCTTGCTTGAGGAATTCCTTTAGAGATGATTCATTTACTTCTTTATGAATCTCGCTATACTTTGAGCTTAATTAAGAAATAATATCTACCATTTTGAATATTCACGCGAAATCATATGCCGAATTTCCATCGTTTAAAATCTTCTTTTAAACTTTTTCATTGTATTTATTTATTTAAAATAAAATTGTGATAATTATACAGACATATTTATTCCTTAACAAAATATTCAAAAGAATTGAAATTACTGTAAAGAAGATAATATTTGTATCAAAACGTAATGTTTCTTCTTCGTAACTTGTTGGAATCTATGTTTTTTTCGATCGCGTCGTTGATTAAAACTAGACCTTATAAACATGCGCACCGAGTTGAAATTTGTCGAGGGCAGTCCAAACCTCGATATCGTAAGCCCCTTCTCGCGTGAGAATTTTGTGCCGCTTCGGAGCTAGATTTGTCACTGCTTGCATACAGATAATACGAAGAAGCGGTCATCAGTAGAGGAGCCACAGCCTAGCAGCAATCAGCAGCCGCCGGAATAGAGCAGGAGCGAAGAACAACATACAGAAGCATCGAGGACACCGCCACCGCCAACTACAGGATTGACGCCGGGTAAAGCAATAGGTATCAGTTTAATAAAAATATTGTTTTAATTTTAATTTATTTGTTTTATTTTAACACTTGTTTCCTCCTTTCTCTATTTGGGTCTGTGATTTCGAAGCCTTTTATCCTTGGAATGTGAGGCTGCACCCCGGCGGAGACACGGCCTTATCTTAAAACAATTATCTTTTCTTTTTTTAATTTAATTTCCTGAACCTCCACTAACAACAACCGCGATAGTTAAGCACGGTCGCCTCCGTGCTACCGTAAGGGTTGTATCCCCAACCCTCGACACAGCCCATCCACCTACACCTCCACAAAACCACATAAACCCGCACACGCACACTAACCCGCACAAACACACAAACCCTCCCAGCCACCTGTACCTGCCGTGATCCCTACACCCGCTTCCCCCAATCCTAAACCCACCTGCTCTCAATCCTTTAGGTATTAAATCCGCAATATCCCGAAGTCCATAACCACCCAGAAATCCCTTTACAACTACATTCAATCCCTTAACCTTCCCTGGTTAAACTTAACGTTTATCCATAACAACACCTGTCTCCTAGAGACCTCCCCTCCCTTACCGGATGGTACACAGCTTATACTGCGGCACCATTTCGGTTATCCCACCGTCACCCTCATCCAATCATCCAGTCCCCGTCCTTATAACACCACTCCTAGAGCGCCCACCCTTTCCTGCGTGATTCGTCACGTGGATAAGGACACCCTAGAACCCGAGATCCTCGGTGCGACCGATCTTCCACACGTGAGGAAGGCCACTCGAATCACTTCCAAAGCAACCAACACCCTCACACTCCTTATCCGAATCATAACCACTTCCCAAACCACCCTGGCGTATCTCCTCACACGCGGTGTCGTCATGTTCGGGCGACACTACAGTTGCAAACCCTCCCTTATCCCTCAACCTCTCCCGAAGTATTGCTCCACCTGCAGGCAAGTGGGACATACTGCCGATGTCCTAACTATGGCGAAACCCAAGGTGTAACAACTGTGGGGAAGCTCACCATACATTCCCCTTTAAGTGCCGGAAATGGTGGGAACCTCCCAGTTCTCCGTCAAATATGGCTCCCTCTTCGGAAGACAGGATGTCTTCCGAAGAGTCCGACTCGGAAGACACAGCCCACCTTAAACCATCTCCCCACACCGAATCCTTATCCAATAAAGACTTCCTTCAAATCCTCACCCACTCCCTCTTCCGGATGTTCCCCGACCGGCGAGATAGGGTTGTCCGCACATTAGACTCGCTATCCCGAAACATCTTCCAACGGAGGATCAACATCTGCGTATCCGGTACGCGGATGAAGGTCGCCGTAATCTGCCAACCCAAACCTTAACTCCTTCTACAATGGATATCCTAACAGGGACAGTTAATGCCAGGGGCGTTCGTCGGAAACGCCCCTTACTCAAACACTTCTAACATACACACAATATACACATCCTTTCCATCACGGAAACAAAACTCACAAACAGATGTACACTAAACTTTAACACGTATCACATATTTCTAAACAATAGTCATCACGGAACCACCCTCTTAATTAAAAATTGCTTCCCATCCACTCCTTTTCAACTTCCTGCGCACCTACAGCATCTCGAATGCGTTGCTGCGACGGTGAACTTTCCCACTCCTATAGTATTTATTTCTTATTACAACCCGCCCGGCCAGAACACCCTATCCGATGACCTTTTAATCCAGGCCGCTAGCCTCTCTAATGCAGTTATCGTAGGTGATTTCAATGCCCGCCGCATCCAATTCCGTTACACCGCAACTAATGGCAACGGTAATAGGCTGTCCTCCGCTCTGTTGCAGTTGCAGCTCTTGCGAATCGACAACACCCAACCAACATATTTCGGACACTTAGGGGCCTCAATAGTAGATCACATCGTAGTTTCCGAATTCATAGCTCACTATTTCGATCGTGAGTGCTTTGTACGCTCCACGATCACATCAGATCATATACCCCTACTGGCCAAACCTTCATTTTGTCCAGCTCCCCTACACCCAATCAATCTTCAAACGACCCAGGATATCGAGAGAGCCATTGGAGGCCTAACTTCCGTAATTACAGAAGCGGTCTATATCTCTGTACCACTTAAAAACATCGACACTTCCCGAAAACCGCTCCCACAACACATTGTGAACTGGATCAAAGAGAAAAGACGAATCTATCGTCAATTTTTGCGATCCAGGGACCCGGCCCTCAAGACTGCATACAATCGCCTTAACGCCTTAATCAGGCAAGAAGCCAACAAACACGCCGAAGACTCCTGGACCAAAGCCACCTCCTAGCTAGATTATAGAAATGGTAGACTCTTCTGGCAACAGCTCGATAGACTGACCAGAAGGAAATCCAACCTTAAATCCCACCTAATCGACATACAGGGCCGACCAAGGAAAGGCCGATTTCTTCGGCCATCACCTCCAATCCATTTTCCAATCCCACGATTATCCCCAATTCGATGACCGGTTCAAGGCACTCCTCGAGGGTCGCCTTGAAGAATTCCGCAACCTTAACTTTCCTGAAATCCAACTCGATAACAAGAATCCTATTTATTCCCCCATCACGCCCGACCAGGTCCACACATATTTCAAAAAAGGTAAAAATTCTGCGCCAGCTCATGACGGCCTAAATCGATTTACCTGATCCAGCCCACCGACTACTCTCAAACATCTACAACCAATGCCTAATCCTATTCCACTTCCCGGCAGACTGGAAATCGGCCTCCCCCGTCATGATACCCAAACCCCACGCCGACCTAACCTGGTCCTCCTCCTATAGACCAAACTCCCTCCTGAGTTGCCTCGGAAAATGCTTTGAGCAGATTCTAGCTAGGTGACTCAGGAACCACCTAGAATTCAACGACCTCCTTCTTAATAGCCAATTCGGCTTCCGACCCAACCGAACGTGTCACGATCCCTTGTTGAAGCTGCTTACAGAGACCACCAGAGCATTCAATCACAAGCAATGCAATCTGGCTGTGTTTCTGGACTTTAAGCAAGCATTCGCCAGTGTCTGGTGCGCCAGTCTCCTGCACAAGATCCGTAGGGGAAACTGGGGACACTTGATCCCCCCATTAATATTTATCATAGATTGTTTTTGATTTAAGTTGTTCTGACGCCGTAATGGTGTTACTTGTTAATAAATATCTATAACTTTATATGTGTAACCGATTGACAATCTGTATACATAAACGTAGCAGTTATTATAAATAATATATTTTCCGGAAAACGTACCAACTGTCCCCTATTGGGGGATATTTGATCCCCCGAAAGGATCATGTCTCCCCTTACTAGAGTAAAGCACACTTTATCATAAAATAAAGAAAATAATATATTGTACGAAATCTATTGTCATAAAAAAATAGTATTTCCAAATAAAAAATTGCACTAAATAGTTTTTATTAGTTGTCTATAGTAGGTATAGAACTAAAAATAAAATTAAAATTCTTGAAAACAATAATGAAATTCATAAAAAAATTCTTTTACTGAATATTGAAATGTTTCAATGACCTTTTAAATACAAACGCTCCTACCAGTCTGGACGACGACTTGAATCTAGGAGAATCAAGCTTTTTAATGATCTGATATTTAGTTATATCACTTATATCGTCTTTGTCAGGCCATTTAAAGTGTTTCATTAATTTTTTTGGCAAATCTTATTTGGTAACTGGTTATCGTTGATTTTGTAATCTACCCACATATTTCCGCACCATTCTTTTCTCGGAAACAACATTTACAATAACCCAGTATCCAACATCTATATTCTGATAATCAACCCCTTCATTTTCGGATTCACTAGAACAGTTAACACTTTCACTGTCAGACATAACGAAATCAGATTCTGGTGATGGTGGTAATAATTCTTCATCTTCCGATGAAGTGGAGTCCCTTAGTTGTTTAATCCTTCTCATCACTCGCTTTGCTTTAGCATGCATTTATTTTTCTTTCTTTTCATGTCTCAATTTAATGTCGTTTTCAATTTTCAATTTTTCTGGGGTGTCTGTCAAAATCTTGGTACTTCCTTTCTTTCATCCTGTACGGAAGTTTTTTCTGGGTTCCGCTTTAGGATATGGTCTTATAACTTCTGGGCTTGTAAAAGGGAAAATCGGCGTAACAGAGGACGTAGAAGGTGCGGCTAAATCATTTATCGGTGGATCGGACCTAACTGAGGATCTAGAGGGCTGAGGATTGGAATTTAGGGTTGTAGAAGGTAAGGGTAACTTGTTTAATGATGCACTGGAATTGGTTAAAGAGGTAGTGTAGAATGTCTTAACAGACACAGTAAATGAGGTTGGTTTTGGAGTAGTTAATGGAGAGGTGTAGGTCGTCTTTTCTGCGTGTATAAAGCCTTCAGTAAGCTCAGAAACACACCAATTTCAGCAGAAATCGTTGCTGGTGAAGTATTATTAACGTTTATATCAACATCTACATCATTAGCAAGAATGTCTCGGTCTGTAACATATGACGATAAAAACTCGTCATCAGTAAAAATATTCGAATCAAATGGTGAAATCCCAGTCACACGGAAACCATTTAGAATGTTTTGTGGTGTCATCGCTTTGGAAAAAGCCTTTCTTAAACAACCAGCTAGGTCATAAATTGTCAGTGGTCGTCCAGGATGTGATCTCATCCAATCTTCGCAGGCTGTATTGTAGTAGGCCTTTAATGGTCCAAATAATGCCCTGTCAAGGGGTTGTAGCTTGTGGGACGTGTGGGGAGGAATAGTCAGCAAATGGATACCATTATCTTTTGCGTAGTTAAGCGATTCTATAGATATGTGACTGTCATGGTTGTCAAAGATAATTAAGCAGGGGTTTTCTTTGGAACATTGTGAGAACTTCACAAAATGTTGAAGAAACTTGACAAAAATAGGCGCAATCATCCATCCACTAGGATTTGTAGTTCCGCATGTCCCTGGTGGTGCATTATCAATCATTCTGGGTTGCCAATTCTTGCGTGGGAAGACCATATACGGGGGAATATGATTTCCAATAGCATTTATACCTGTACAAGCTGTAACCAACTGTCCACGTTCACCAGAAGCTACTTTTGAAACTTGTTTTTCTCCTCGGCAGGCAATAAGTTTTTTAGGTTTATGAACTGTTGTTATTCCCGTTTCGTCGATATTCCAAATTTGTTCAGGATCAAAATGAAAACGATCCAGTGAACTGCGTAAGTTATCAAAAAATTTAGAGACATTGTGTTTATTGAAACTTGTAGCAAGTCCAAAACTAGTTGCTTCTGGAATACGTAGCGAGAGGCACTTGTGTCTTTCCATAAAACCGTATAACCAATCATAAGTAGCTTCACCTTTTTGTTGCCATTTTGGAGGATATTTTTTATTATTTTGTGAATCATATTCGTATGCCAATTCTCGTACAACTAAGTTTGCTAGCTTTTTGTAAATACTGAACCAATATAAGCTCTTGTTCATCCGTAAAAACTTGGACTGTCTGTAATTTGGTTCATAATTAATTTCTCCTGCTTGTTCTTTCTGCTTTTTTTTGCGTATCGTTTTAGAGTCATTACAGGAACATTAAGGTTTTTTGCTGTACCTCTTATAGATTCCCCTCTCAACACAGCTTGTACCGCTTTTTTTTAATATGTCCGTATCAATTGGTTTTCTCTTCCTAGACCCTTCTTTTGTTTTGTATACGCGTGGCATTGTGAATTCTGAAACAATATTTTCATTGGGTTTCAGGTAATTTATATAAGGGAGACTTGATCCCCGGATCATGTCTTCCACATGTATATGGAACAAGTCTCCCCAATATCACACATATTATAAAATGTGCTTTTACAACTTGATTATCTTATCTAAATTTAGCAATAAATAAAAAAACGTACGCCTAAATAAATGTACTTTCAAATACGTATTTGTATTTGAGTATCTTTTAAGAATTAAAATACTTAAAATCAAATTAAAAACCTACCAAAAACAATCCTGCTGCACCCCACAAACACTTTTAGTTACCACGTGTATATTCAGCGTTTCTAAAGGAACTGACCGTTATGTCTCAAGTGTATACGTAAGAAGCTAGCATTGTTGCCAAAGCAAACGCAAAGTCTCTGCGTTAAAGTGATTTTAATTCGGTGGATCATGTCTCCTATAAGGATCAAGTGTTCCCAGTTTCCCTTAACCTTAACATTCCCGACCCTTTCTCCAAACTCCTACCCTCGTACCTGACCAATCGGTCACTTCGGGTCAAAGTATGGAAAACCTTCTCAGATCCTTTCCAACCTACAACAGGCGTACCGTAAGGTTCTGCCTTAGCCCCGATCCTATATATTATCCTCGCATCTGACATTCCCGAAGTTACACAACCCAGAGTAGTCGTTGTGCAGCTTGCAGATGACACCGCCTTCTGGACGGTTAATCGGAACAGCGAAACGGCCTCCCGCCTCATATCCAAAGCCCTTCAGAACTTCTCCAACTGAACGAACCGGTGGAGAGTCTCCGTCAATCCCACCAGAACCCAAACAATCCTCTTCCGACATCCCAATTGCACCGAAGATAAGTTCCCATGCCTTGCAGCAAGAACCTACCTAGGAATCCTCTTTACTAGAACCCTCAATTGGCTCCCCGGTTAACAAAGAACACTTAACAGGATAAGAAACCGCGCAAACCTATTGGGCTCCCTCCGGGGTAGAATCAGAGGTTGCCACCCCAAAACACTACAACACACGTACAAAGCTTATATTCACCCTGTTATGGATTTCCGAGCACCCATATACACGAACATAAACCTCAATCACCTTTCCTCTATGGCTTCCTGTGGACGCCGAATACTCAGACACATACACAGGTTACCTTTCAGGTACCCTAGCGACCTCACAACACCACACGCAAGCAGACCAACCATCACACACAGCGTCTAGACACTACAGAAAAACTTTGCACATAAAAGAATCTTCGGCGGCACTATCCCTACCAAAGAGATCCTTACCACACCCTACAACTACCGGTTTCCCCAAAACCCACGCAGAAAGCCTAAAATAAAATTCAAACATCCCGCTGAGATCCTTACACAAATCCTTGACAACCTCCCCAAGGAAATAGAAGATTCCCTAGACAACATCCCATATGCCCTCCGCATTCCCTCGTCTATTCGATGACGACCCAGCAAGAAACGGGACAACGAATCTACTAATCACACTAAGCTCACTACACTCCGCTGAAAAACACACACACTTAAGTCAATTAACGCATTATTAAATATTAAATAAATAAACCTTTTTTCTTTTTTTACACGAAAGATAAACACATCCCATGATTTTAAACTATACAATAACACAAAACATTTCAACACCAACAAACATGGATTGACCAAGGCTGAAAAGGAGAAGGACTCCAGAACAGTCTACGAATAAGATATATAAACTATAAATAAGTAAATACTAACCATAAGCATGAGCATACTAACAAAAAATAAATGAAATTTGTCATTTGGATTCCGAACGTACCAGTTTCAACAATATATCCATAACCGAGACGTCCGAACTTGAAATATTGTTTACTTCAATTCCTGCTGATGACAGTTATAATTTGTTTGCATAATACTTTCAGATTCATCAAAAATGCGTGCGATGTATCAGCTTATTTAGGCTTGTTTGGGTATTGTCTGGAGGAATAGAGGTGATAAAGAAATTTTCTGAGACATCTTCTGAAATAAAAACGAAATACCTAGCCGAGAATCATAGCTATACGGTAATGTATGGAGTTTTGTTTTAACTATGAACTTACTTTCAGATTCATCAAAATTGCGTGCGATGTATCAGCTGATTTAGGCTTGTTTGGGTATTGTCTAGAGGAATAGAGGCAATAAAGAAATTTTCTGAGACGTTTTCATAAAAATAATATACCTACCCGAGAATCATAGCTATACGGTAATGCATGGAAATTTGTTTTAACTATGAACATACCTTTACCTATACTACATGAAACGATGGGACCAACCATACTTTGTTGACTTTTTCTTTTTTACAACTCAACATCGGATGAACCTATTCTCCCATCTTCAGAGCTAAAGAATCTGGTAGAGCTCTGCAGAGAGCTCCTAAAAGCCATATCAATGTGAGAAATTATATTTTAGCCATTTACAGTTCTGCTTACATGATTATTTATAGTTTGACCCCCTTAGTTACCGTAACTGTAAACATGTTTATAACTCCCTTGGAAGTTACAGTAGGGAATTCTAAATCTATAACTCCCTCTAATGTATTTTGAGATATATTTGCAAGCTTGTCAATTGATATATCCATGGTAATAATGCCTACTTAATTTTCAAACGTTCGTTTAACTTTAATAACCAACAAAATTTCGTTTTCAGATTTCATTCATAATGAAATATGAAATAAAATTATTTACCTATCACGTGAGTTATGTATGTTGATGACCTCGGGCAACTTACAATCCCTCGGGACTGACGTCCCTCGAGATTGCAATCCGTTGCTCTTGGTAATTAACACCCTCATATCCCCTTGATATATGAATTGCCTGGTAGCAATTCTGTCCCCTAATTTGGGTAAAAACTCTTCCAACTGAGAATCTGTCATGTCGAGAATCACATCGGGTCCTATCTACAACGTGCAAGAGTAAATTGTTTAAGTTTAGCTGTAGATAAGATTATCCATAATAATTATAATATAATTCCTTCGTTCAGTTTAAAACAACAGAATCAAACTATTGTGGAATTAGGCAAAACTGAATGGCTTACATAAAAGCTAATTGCAATATAGTCTAAAGCAGAACCCACCTAAATGAAAGTTTCCCTTAAAAAAAATAATAACACGACTGGCATATTTTATGTGGATAAGTACAATATACAATCCAATCGATTGTTGTGATTTTTTTTAAATACACGCAGGTAGTCATATAGGGTAGGTTCTGGACCAGTTCAAGGTCACTCGTCTCTTGCTTTGTATATCGAGAATATGTCGAATTTTCATATAAACCGTAAGTGTGTGTGTGAAAAAGAGAATGTTTGGAGATAGAGAGAGAGAGAATGTTTGGAGCTCTTTGAGCCAGTTCAAACTTTTGGGGAGAAATTTGTCCAAGCTGATCTAAAATAGATGTATCAAGGTCATCGAAATTTTTAGAAACCTAAAAATAGAATCAGTTCATGTTAAGGTCATCTGGAGTGAGAGAGAGAGAGAGAGAGAGAGAGAATGTTTGGAGCCCTTAGAGCCAGTTCAAGCTTTTGAAACGAAATTTTTGGAGCTGTTCAAGGTGATCTAAAATAAATATGTCAGTCATCATCATATTGCAATTCTTAGAAATCTAAAATAGAATCAGAGGATATAATCTAAAAATAGATATGTCATCATGTTTGGAGCTCTGGGTGTAAGTTCAAACTTTTGGGGAGAAATTTGTCCAAGCTGATCTAAAAATAGATATGTGAAGATCATCATATTGCAATTCTTAGAAATCTAAAATAGAATCAGTTCATGGTGGGGGGAACATGGATGATTCAAAGTTGGTGATTTTCAAGGATACACAAATAATAAAAGGCGGATGCGCGATTCAGTAAATCAGAATTATCAGAAATGAAAGTAGTAGTAGGGCGCATGATAAGAAGAGAACAAAAAGAAAAGGAAGTATTGATGAGAGAAAGAAAGATGTTGGAGGATTCACTAAAGGCGTTAAAAGAAATAAAACTGGATTTGGAATGTTACGAACTGAAAAAAACAATGGAGGACCTTCAGTTTAGCGAGACAGGGAGGAAGCAAAATTAGATGTTTGATCTTGTAAAAATTAGTTCGAAATATAAATTTTTACCTGGATTGTTTTTGTGTTTCCTACCAGAGGTTCAAATTTAAAATTATGTTGGCGTATAATTTACTCTAAATGTAATCGAACAAAAAACGTTTTAATTTATTAATACACGATTTTATTCCCTCG
This sequence comes from Vesta saturnalis, assembly GCA_036346205.1. Classification (NCBI taxonomy): domain Eukaryota; kingdom Metazoa; phylum Arthropoda; class Insecta; order Coleoptera; family Lampyridae; genus Vesta; species Vesta saturnalis. The sequence goes on along the minus strand of JARFJB010001936.1, from coordinate 920,463 downwards.
AAAAATGCATTTTTTGTTTGAAATAAAAAAAAAAATTCCATAACTGAAAAAATGTTTACAATTTTTTTACTAATGTCAGTGTGCGAAATGTCAGTTTTTTTAAATGCCCATGGCAACATGCGCAAAATACTTTACACTAGAGCGCAAAATGAATTGCAAAAATCAATCACTTGAATTCAAAGAATAATCAAATGATACTTTTAATTTAACGAAAACTAACAAATACTAAGTAAGATAAGATAGTTTATTTTATTATACTATACTGCTACAAATATTCCAAACTGTAATACAAATGTGTAACTGTTCTTTTTTATTTATAATATTGATATTAACTAGCGTGGAGCTTTGCTCCGCGCTATGGTCACAACACACATCGATACCCGTTTACGATATTTACTTAAAGGTAAAGTTTTTCTTAAAAAAATTTTCAGGTAATGAATGCTAAAATTATGCTTTTATTAGTTAGAAGAATAATTCGTTGTTCCGTGAAGATGTAAATGCAACGCATTTAAAATCACGCTAGAGTCACAACACGTTTTAGAATAGACCTGAACGTAATTTGATTGTGGTTATTTTATTTTATCGAAACTAAGATATGTTCTGTTTAAAATGGTATAGATGTAAAAAATATAATTAAAATGAATCTATCGTCGTTTTTATTTTCATTATATATTTGATTGAAATGTAGTTAATATCACAAATTGAAAATTTTTTAAAATTGCAAAAAAGAGAAATTCGCCTACGGGAAGTGTTTGATTTTGTAATTTTTAAGTAATGGTAATAAGAACTCTTATTTTGCCGTTTAATGCTACCATACTAACATTTTCGAAGTACCAACCTAAACATTTTAATAACTAACATTTTTAACCTCAATGTCTGACTTTACTAATTATTATTTAAACCTTTAAATGCTGGCAAACCATATTTTTGGGAGCAGTCAACGTTTTGACGTGCAATGTTCAAGGTTCCGTATTGGATGCCTTCAGCACCTCGATGAAATCTCTGGCGTTCTTTATGCTGGATTCTGATTCCGTTGCATGTGGTTGGAACTAATTTGCTAGGTATCTCGCTAATTCTTGTACGCGCGATCCTGTGGGACTCACGATACGTCGAAGTGGTACTCATTTTTTATACATTGTTGGTGATCCGTAGAATTCTGAACACTTTGATTGTTTTCCTTTCAGAATTACTTTGTCGGTGCCATTCTACTATTCTGCTGTTTTTAATTTCCTTCCTCGTTGTCTTTTCCAGGTACGTCGTTGGCTCTGACTAGTTCGGCGTGTATGCTTTTTCCATTAGTAGACCTTTGATTTTGTCGTCGTGTTCGTATTGTTACGAAGCATTTCCTTTGTCGGCTGGTTGAGAGTTTTTCTTTAGTTTCCGTAGTGCTCGTTGTTCTCCTGGTGTGTGGTTTGGTGTGGGAGACTTTGCCGTCCTGATGACTCTCGTGCTGTCTTGACGAATTTTTTTTGTGATATATCCGCTAGTAGAATGATAATTGAAGCCTCCGTGATGCACATGTTGTTTCCTATTGGCATCGTTGATGATTCTTCCACGTAGTTCAATGGTTTTACTAGTAGGTTTTTTCTTTCTCTGCCTATTTGGGACATTGATATGTTGTATACTATTTTTTCCATATCCAGTGGTTCGATGTAGCCCTTTTTGATCTCAATAAGGTCTTTAGTCCTTGACATTTCGTCATCTGCTTGTTGGTAGTCCATGCTCCATTCGTTTCTGCTCAGCACTGCACAGAGTGTCGATGGTTTTCCATAATCTAGATCCAGAATGCTATTGATATTTAGGTGCAAGTTGTATAGTTGAATATTGGGTTGATTCTCGTAGAAGTGCCGTAGAAGTTCGTCTTAAAATGTTCTTCTACCTCATTGTTCCAGGAAAGTCAAATCACAATGTAACTTAGCCTTCTTGGCTCCCCGTAGAGGAATCGACTGTTGATTTTCAGGTTTCTGCGTGTATTGACTATGATGAACGTTGTTATTCTTTTTCCCACGTTGTCTGCTTTGGTTAGTTCATAAAAAACCTATTTCCTCCATTACGACGTTTCGGCTGGATCCACCAGCCATCTCCAGGAGATCCTATCGACTCATAGCGATTTGATAATATATTTGTAGTTTGGTTTCCTTACTCGATGTTCATTTGATTAGTCGTCGAAGTACTGCTTCTATCACTACTTTCTATCCTTTCTCGTTTCTAGCTGTTTGAGCGTAGTTCCGTGTGGTAGCTAGTGAGTGCTTCGTTAGAAGCGCCTTCAAGGTATTGGGTAATGGGTAGCCCTAGTACATCATCCCGTTCTGGACGCTCCTTTCTATATTTCGATGGCTTCCTAAAATACTCGATGGCGTCCCGAAACATTCGATGTGTCTTATTTTGGCTGTTGCTTAGCATCTTGAGGTTATCGTAGTATATTTTCTGTGCTGCCTCCTGTACATGTTGAGCCAGTAAAAATTTGCCAGATACTCTAATATCGTGTTACAATGTTGTTCTCTGAGTACGTTGATACGTCGGTTGGTTTGTCCTGAGTAGCCTTTTGCCCACTCTCCACATGGTACTTCATACACTCCTTGCTCCGATTACCGATTTTTTTGTAGGTGGTAAAGGTGTTCTCAGTGTTATATTTGTTCAGGACTTTTCCTGTCCTCACCTCTCACCTATAGCAAACGTGTCTTGGCTATATCGTGCACCTTGTCTTTTTTTGTATTAAGAAGTGCGGTCTCGATGTTATTAATTTCTTGTGTCAGATGTTGTTTCCGTCTGCTTGGCGATTCGATCTCTTTTATCCGGAAGTTATTATCAAATTTCCCTTCCTAGATGTTCTGGTTTATAAGATACAAGGCGGCACTTTGGTACATACCGTGTACTGCAAAAGTACACACACACACACACACACACACACACACACACACACACACACACACACACACACAAATCGTTACTTGAACGCCGAGTCTCATAACCATCCAACGCAACTACAATCAGTGTTAAAAATGCTGATAGCACGAGCGAAGACCAAGTAGTGTGTTTTAAGGATTTGTACTTAGAGATTGAATTTTCCAGTACTGTTTATGACTAAAGATGAAGAGAAGTTATTACTAATCCGTTGGCTTTGGGTCAAACTGATAATGATTATGGATGCATTTTGACACACTTTTCAATGTCAGTAAAATAACTACTCTCTCTAAATACAATCATTAACTAGATTGTTTTGTCACATTTAACTATTTGACTGCGTTTTAACGAGCATGTTGTAGCTTGAGCTTGGCGAAAGTGAACATACTGCGAAAATATACCACTCGTAAATCTCGATGTGAACTGTAATAATGCTTTAGGATTTTCACACACAGTAAATTATAATTTTATAGTTTACCACCTATGTATTAGAAGAGAGTTAATTTGAGTATTTAAGCAGGAGTAATTACATATAGACCTTCCTGCATTAAATTTATTAGTTGATCACGCACACCATCAGAAACAATTCCAATAAGTTATGAGTAAAAACAGCTGTCAATCCTTTCCAGGACCGATCAGAAAGAATCTAATGGTGACAAGCAGGTGAAAAATCTTGACATTAATTATGGCGTTACTATGTTCACCTTCCTGTTTTCCAACATCTTCTGTAACGAAGGGATTAATGATATTTTCCTACGCGTCTAACTATAATATTCCCGGATGAGATTCATTAATGAAAAAAGTCAATAGCGGTTCTCCTCAAATACAAACATTTATCGTTTAGTTAGCATACGCCGACTTAAAAAGGTACAAATCTGATTGTATTCGCAACATCAGCTTTCAGGTGATACTTCGCAGAAGATTTATTTCCATTTCATGCTCAAAGGTTAGGGGTAGTGGGAGTTAAGGAATAAACTCATCAATATGGTGTGCAATTAAAAGATGTTCTTCTTGAAACAAAACTCATCAATATGGTGTGCAATTAAAATATGTTCTTCTTGAAACAAAACTGTTTGGCGACTTTTACATTTTTTACCTTCCAACCGACATGAATATATGTACGTATAGAATACAATAGCCTTTTATTCACTAACGCTAAAACGGCTTACGATCTCATTTTACAGTGTTTGGCAAAGTTTCTCTAAGATCGGACATGATTGTGAGTGAACGTGTGTGCGTGTGCGTGTGCGTGTGCATGTGCGTGTGCGTGTGCGTGTGTATGTGCGCATGTACGTGCTCGCGCGTGTGTGCGTGCGAATTCGTGTGCGTCTTCGTGAGCGCGTGGGTGTGCGTATTTGTATGCTTGCGTGAGTGCCTGCGTGCGTGCGCGTGTGCGTTTGCAATATCAGAATAACCGTTAATTTAGAAGAAAATGTGCATACATATTTTTTAAAGAAAAGTTAACTTTACATAACTTTCCTTTACATATTTTCTTAATATAAAGCAAGATATATCTAAAAATTAATTAAATGTCAAAAAACAGGTTTTATAATTATCCTAAAAAAATTATTATTAAAATTATTTTATTTCTTTTAACTTTCACTTTGTTGGTTGGAAGGTAGTGTATTGTTCCACACCAGATATTTCGTAATTTTATCACGATTGGACTGTTTTCAAATTAACAGTGTATAACTTTGGGTATTCAGCATGAACGACATTAAAACTAACAATTTAACTGATTGTTGTTTTGGTCAGTATTCATTTAAGACGATTTTTCCCAAAGTATTCGATTTCGGTAATTGGCACAACTTAAGTAGATCAAAACTAAAAAATTGTCTTACTTATACTTCATTTGTTCAATGTTACGCATAAACATTTGCTTAATTAAACCTAGTGGTATATTCTTTAACAATGGAAGGAAATCCAATCTAGTTTTAGAAGTATTATTAAAGTTGTCACATAAATTCATTCTCTTTAATCAAAAATTTTTATGATAGCCTTCTTTTTTTTATTTTTCATTGCGTCTAAAGATTGAATCCTTGTGATGAGATGCCAAGATCTTTAAGAATACATCCATGCTAACAAATGAAATTGCATACGTTAATGATTTAGCTAGAACAGGATCGTATTTCTATAGCTAGAGAAATCTCTATAACTTCTCGTTATTGAAATGTGTACCAAGAGAATATGATGTAAACGTAAAACCACAATTTCATCAAAATTAATTCTAGTATTATTTGGGTTTATTTACGGGTTCTAGAAAAATAAAATAAAAATGTATTAAATTAAATTTATTGAAATACCTTGTGCCAATGCTGGATACTTATAAATCCTACACTAATATAAAACAGCACAAGTCGCTTTTCTAAAATACCTTTTGTATTACCTGCAAGAACTCTTTCTATGCATTTCTTAAAAAATCATTTATTTCTAATATTACTTAATACTTTATCAAATTTCATGTTTAAATAATAATTAATAATTTACATTTTAGGACTAAACAAAGCAAGGTATATGTAATAACTTCTTAGATTTAACCATTCAATACCATCTTCACTCTAACTTTTGATATAAAGGAGGCGTATGTGCGTACATCAAGGACAGAATTGCTTGCAAGAGGGTTTCTTTCTTAGAAAATAAAAATTTTGACGTGATTTGGTTTAAACATTCTGGCCCTAATTTTGTGAAATTCTACTGTTGCATTTATAGGTCTCGTAATGACAGTAACTTTCAATACTTTTTCGATTACCATAGTATGAAAGTTGACTATCTCCTGTCTCAGTTTCCATCTTGCGATATCTCATTTGTAGGCGATTTTAATGTTCATAACTCTAATTGGCTTCAATTTTCATCTACTACAAATCCCGCTGGTCACAGTGCAGAAACATTTGCTATTTCATGTGATCACACACAAATGATTTCTGAACCCACAGGAATCCCTGATAACCCTAACCATACTCCACATCTTCTAGATCTCTTTCTTACATCAAACCCTCTTGTTTATAAAACTTCCGTTCTTTCGCCTTTAGGTCTTCCGACCATTGTCTAATAAAAATCATTTCTACTGTACCTAATTCCACTGTTGTTCGCAAAACCGATAGAACCTTGTGGTGTTTTAAGTCAGCTCGATGGAGTGATTTACGGGATTTCTTTGCAACCTTTCCATGGCGTGAATATTGTTTTAAGTCGTCCTCTTCTTCGGACATCGCTCTTTCAGTATCTGAAGTCATCCTCATGGGAATGGAGTTGTACATTCCGAAAAAACAGTACCGTGTAGGTCATTCACGTTCCCAACCCTGGTTCAATAAGGCTTGTTCTGATGAAATATCTTTAAAAAATAAATGTTACATTAAATGGAAATTTAATAAATCGGTTGACAGTCATGTAGAATACGTTGGTGCTAGAAATATCTGCAAAAGTGTCATCACTAAAACTAAAAAGTTGTTCGAACAACGAAAATGCAATGAACTAGCTACATCTCCTTTAGGCAGTCGTAAATTTTGGTCTTTAGCAAAAGCCATTAGTAAAAACTTTCGAATATCTTCATTTCCCCCCTGACATCTATTGACGGATCGGTAGTTACTGATTCTGTAGACAAAGCCAACGTTTTTGTGGATTTGTTTGCATCAAACTCGTGTCTCAATGATTCTGGAAAAGATGTGCCCCTAGTCAACTCTTCTTCATACGTTATGAAACAAATTCATTTTCGGTACAAGCTCTTGGAATAGATCATCAGTAGGCTTGATCTCAATAAGGCGACTGGCCCAGACGGTATCCCAGCTATTGTCTTAAAGAAATGTTCCCCCGAACTAGTACCAGTCCTATCTAAGCTCTATACGATCTCTATATCTTCTGGGGAATTCCCTTCATCATGGAAGTTAGCAAATGTTCAACCTATTCCCAAAAAAGGTGATAAGACCGATCCCACAAATTACAGACCAATTGCCATCGCTTCCATTTTGTCTAAAATCATGGAAAAAGCAATCAATCAGCAACTGCTCACGTTCCTTGAAACTAACATACTCCTTAGTGACCACCAATATGGGTTTAGGCAAAGTCGTTCAACAGGCGATCTTCTATCATATGTGACCCAAGTTTGGAACAATACAGTGGAGCAGTCCGGTGAAACAGTTGTAGTCGCTTTAGATATCTCAAAGGCATTTGACCAAGTTTGGCATAAGTGTTTACTTGCCAAACTCACCTCGTTTGGGTTAAACGATACGCTCATCAACTGGGTTTCTAGTTTCCTTGATAAAAGACGAATACGTGTCGTAGTTGATGGCTTTTTTTCAAAAGAAGTTAGCATTAACGCGGGCGTACCACAGGGATCCGTTATAGCGCCTACACTTTTTCTGCTGTACATAAACGACCTTATTTCTTCAACAACTAACCCCATCCATTGCTTTGCTGACGATAGCACTCTTCACTGTAGTTCATCTCAGTCTACTCATAGTGCTAATCCACCTTCTATGTCAAATCAAGAAATTAAAGCTGAAATGGCAAATTCAATCAACAAAGACATTCAACGTATTCTCGAATGGGGAAGCAATAATCTAGTTAAATTTAATGATAATAAAACTCAGTGTTGCCTTATGTCCGCCAAAAAAGATCGATCATTTCCTGTTGTATGTATGAATAGCTCAGTTCTTAAGTTTTCAGACTCTATTACTCTGTTGGGTATGACTGTATCTTCAAATCTCTCATGGGTTGACCATCTTCTGTCAGCTACCAAAACAGCTGCTCGTAAAATAGGCTTTTTGTACAGATCTAAGCAGTACTTTACCTCTCGACAACTCCTTCTGCTGTATAAGGCCCAAATTCGGCCTCATCTGGAATACAATTCTCACTTTTGGGTTAGTGCTCCCCAATACGCTCTCGATATCATTGATCGTATTCAAAAGAGAGCGATTAGGCTTATGAATGACCCGTCCTTAACTTCTCACATACAGTCCCTTGAGCATAGAAGGATGGTTTCAGTTCTTTCTTTGTATTATCGTTGTTACAACGGCTATCGTGCTGCTGAATTATATTCTTTGATACCATCTCTGGCTATCTTTGCGAGAAACACTTGGTTCGCTTATTCACATCATCAGAATGCAGTACAAATCTCCACTTGTCGTACCGAATGGGCGCAATCCACATTTTTCTACACGGCTTCTAAACTCTGGAATGATCTCCCTAGTTCCTGTTTTCCTCTCACTTATGATGTGAGAAAATTTAAGGTAGCTGTTCATAGGCATCTATTGGGAATTTATTATCCCTCTATCCATCCTCTTAAGTGTTCCTGAGTGCTTTAGCACGATAGGCCTTATTTAGCCTGTTCAGGTCCACAATCATAAACAAAAAAAAAAAAATTTAAATTGATACACTAAATCATCCCGAATTGTCAATAAACCACCTATTTTTAAAAATGTGCAATAAGGCTAAAAAATAATTTACTGATAGAAAATTTTCGTAAATAACAACGTTCGTATATGCAGTTTATTTTTTAACAATTATATCTTTCAAATGATCTCCATGATTTTTGATACATATTTGTAATCTGTGTTTAAAATTTTGCATAACCCGTTCCAACATTTCTGTTCCATTATTATTCATCTCTTTGTCAATACGAATTTTAAGTTCGTGGATTTTATGGAAACGTCTCTTTCGACATCCCCACTGTAAATAATCCGGAGCCGTTAAATCTGGAGAATTAGCTGACCATCTAATGTGACCTAATCTTGATACTAAGCGACCGGGAAACAGTTCTTGCAAAACGATTCGAGTTTGCCGTGCCGTATGTGCTATGGCACCGTCTTGTTGAAACCAAATTTTTATTTTTGCGAAATCTGCGCAATTCTGGGCTTAAAAACGTCTGTAACACCCGAATGTAATGGTAGGAGTTTACAGTTACAGTTTCATTACTTTATTCGAAAAAATATGGTCCTACTATACCAAACGCCGAAACACCACTCCATACAGTGCCTTGTTGATCATGAAGTTCCTGTGGATTTACGTCGAGTAACACTAATTTGGTTTATTGACATACTCGGTCATGAAAGTGAGTATCATCAATAAATTTAATTGCTTTTGACTAATTTCTAAAACCTATAAAAACTGTCTGCAGAAGCCAACAAGAATAGGTTTATCTGCATCCTCTAATTTGTGGAGGACTGGAATTTTGTATACATGATAATGCAAATCAAAATGCAGAATACTTTGCAAAGTTCTATTAGAAATATGTAAAGAGAGTGACTGCCTTGAAGCAGATCGTTTCGGACTTCTCACGTTCTACGTCTTCAGGTGTTCTAAGTATGCATATACTACCACTAAAATCTAATGCAACTTTCCCTCTGTTCTCAAAATCTCATTACGGTTTGCCGCGATGTTTTTCCTTGTCTTTCCACACTAAACTTGCGCCAAAATTTTTTTGCGCCTGCACAACTGACTCACTTCGTATAAACTTTTAACGACAATAATACGTTGATTAATTGGAAATTTCTCCATGTCTAATTAAATTGCAAATACCGATGCATATACACGTGTCAGTAAAACTGTCAACAATAAAATTTTATTTTCATAGCATCCTATTAAATATAGGTGATAAAAAATTCCTAACCCAGCATAATAAACAATATACTCCGAGTTACTGTACCTGATGATTTGTGCCATGGTAAAGTATATTAGCTAATTGCTTATACATCTCTTGTCCACAGCACTTTTTTTACTAATAGTATTCCTGAACTGGGTAAGATTGGTTTAAGGTTCTAAAGCACTCAGGAACGGATACCCTAAACTTACTTAAATCAAAGTTTGGAGGAAAACAAGAAATGGGTAGTGCATTCCATAGTTTGGTGGCCGTATGAAGAAATGTAGATTACGCCCGTACAGTGTGAGAAGATGGAATTATGGTGTGAATGGACAAGCCTAGTGTTCCTAGCGAAGATGGCCTGCGATGTTATTAAGGAGTGTATTTGGGACGTATACTTGCCATTGTAATAGCGATATAACAAGGAAATAACTGAAACTATTCTGCTATGCTCAACAGACTGTAGGTCAGAAGTTAGAGACGGGTCCATTTACAAGTCTTATGGTTCTTTTTTGGATGTGGTGTACAGCATGAAGAGCATATCGGGAAGCACTGACCCAGAGATGAAAATTTAATTCCAGATGAGTTCAAATTTGAGCCTTATACAGTAAAAGGAGTTGCTGCGATGTGACGTACTGTTTAGATCTGTATAGAAAGCGGTTTTGCTAGCGGACAAAATGTGGTCAACTCATGAAAGAATCTATGATACGGACATCCCTAACATAGAAATATTGTTTGAAAACTTGAGATCTAAGCTATTCATATTTACAACAGGTGGATACAAGGAAACACTGGGTTTTGTCGGCGTTGAACGTTATTAGTGTCCCGTCCCCATTTAAGGGTAGTTCTAAGTCTCTGTTGATTTAAGTAGACATTTTCACTTTAACATCCTGATTCGACTTATTTTTGTGGGAAAACTGAGAACTACAGTGTACGGTGCTGTCGTCTGCAAATAAATAAGTCAGGTTAGTTGTTGAGAAAATGAGATCATTTAAGTATAGTGAAGAAAGTGTGGGAGCTGTCACTGATCCTTGAGGTACTCCCGCGTTAAAAGTAGTTTGTTCCGAAGAGAAACGTTCGACGACAACACGTATACGTATTTTGTCAAAAAGTTGGAGATCCAGTTGATGATCGTATCGGATAATCCGAACGTGCCAACCCTGGCCAATTAGGTTGGACATTTGCCAAGTTCCACGATGAAGAAAACTTCCCATATGGCATGGAGATCGTAAAGAGTTTGGACAATACAGGTACTACGTAGGGGGAACATTTTTTAAGGATGATAATTGGAATACCGACATGGCCAGTGGCCTTATTTCAGTCAAGCTTATTGATAATTGATTCTAGCAGTTTGTATCGAAATTGGATTGGTTTGATAGCGTATGGGGTAGAGTTGAGCGACAGCACAATTTTACCAGAATCATTGAATCATGAATTTGATTTAAAGTAACCGACAACAAGGTTGGCTTTGTCGGCAGGATCTGCTACCGCAGATCCGCACGGCTTAGCTAATGATCAAAGTGTACGACTACCCAAAGAACATGAGACTAATTGTTTGCATTTGCGTTCTTCAAACATCTTTTTTTGGCCTTGATGATGATGTCTTTGCAACTAGTCCTTGTGGAAATATAGTCGGTGTGATTTACGACAGATTTATTCGACTTCCATTTGACATAGAGTTTATGTTTTTGCAATAATGCATCAGCGCAAGCTGTATTAAATCATGTTTGGGAACGGGAATGACCTACGCGATTATATTTTCTGGGAATGTATAACTCCCACAAAGATAACTTTTATTCAAGAAAATCATCCAATATATTCAAAAAATAATATTGCCTTTCTATAAAATGTTCAGTGAAATATAGGATATGTCGGTGAAGTTATTTGCACCCACCCCGTTGTAATTTAGCTGTTTCTGTATGGCGTGTGTTTATCATTTTTTTACGTTTTTCGAAGATTGCTTAAGCCGCCTTCTATGCTAATCCAAAGCGGGAGGTGTGTGAAGTCAGCTAGGCCATTATTGAACAATGTAATTTGAATATGTGTTAATGAGTCGGTAATTATGCGCTATTTTGAGCAGTGTAATTAAAGTTTGTGCCCCAGTAGGAAACACGCTGTAAAAAAATTCTACAAAATCGGCCAACTTCTGACTGCTGTATACATAATTTTCTGCTTTTGTAGTAATTATGCGCCACCTAGAAACTATTTTGGGCTGTTAAAACAAAATTTAGCGCTGTTATAGCAAAAAAGTGATTGTAGAATTATATTCACTCTGCTAACTTCACAGTCGTAAATTTCTCTTCTTATCCAGTAATTAGGCTCTAACTATGCGCCGTTATGCACCGCAAAGGTAAAATTCTGTACAGGAAACAAGTTGTAACTACCACATCCACAAAACTTCAACAGCCTTATGAATAAATTAATGTCTTCTTGCGCGATAAGTATGCACCCATTATGTGACGTTTGCCGTTACTAAAGTTAAATTTTGCATCATTATAGGAAACAGGTTACTATAAAAAATTGCATCCGCACGATTAACCTCACAGCTGTAAATTTTGTGCATATATTGATTTCTCTTATGCACTAATCAGGCGCCAGTTATGTGCCGATTTGCAGCATTAAAATATTTTTTGCTCCCCTGTAAGAAACAGATTAGTTCAAAAGCGAACTTCACAGTTTTAAACTAATAAACAAAATTACATCTTTCTTAGGCGATAAATAATTGCTAACTATGGGCCTTTTTACGTTAAATAGCATATAATTAGTGTTCAATTGCTGCATTATAGTGTATAAACATCCAACATGAGTAATGTATAACGATTTATGTAGAAGATCACGGCCTTGGTAAAATTGAAAGTGTTGATGTAATTTTTGCAAAACGTTTTTTCTTGTAGAGGACCTAAAATTTATTTTAACGGTGCATAACATTGATGTAATTCCGTAGCTTCAGAATTTGATAAATCGTAATCATCGGGTTGAAGCAGTGCCATTACCATCAACAAAACTCGTTAGTTCTCATTTATTTTGCATTGATAATAAAAAAACTATAAAAGAGTATATCACACTATGTACAACGATCTTTAAAGCAATGCTGTAAATAACTTATAGGTGTTAATCCGAAATCACTATCATACTTTATATCGAATTCGAGGAATGAAGGATTGTGGTTATTTTTTTACGTTGAGAATATTCAGTATTAAATATTCTAATATTTGCCTATTCAGACCTAATTGGAAATGCGCCAACTGTGAAAATTTAATTGCAAGTTGTTTCCCTCAAGGTGTGAAAATTGTTATAAGTTTCTGACGTCATAACGAGAAATTGACGCAAAGGGAGCTAAAGTAAATCCTTTTAACACAATTTTCTCTCTTTATAAGAAGAAAAAATTACAAAAACTAAAACATTACTATAAGCTCAAAATTTACTGAATGTACTGTAACATGCTTGACACAGTTTCGAATAATTAGAATCTGCAGGTTTTAATCTTATACTGCCTCATTGCTAAACAGTACAGAATATAATTTACGAAAATAATGATAATCACGGTGATTTCTAGTTAGGCGCGCAAAGAAAGTTATGTTACAAAATTATTACCTTAGTCAATTGTAAGCTTCTAATAACTTCAATGGAAAAGTGGACACTTTTCCATTGAAGTTATTAAAAGACATTACGATTACTTAATTCGCAATATATTTCCCTATCTCTAAATATAGCCGTTTTTGAGTTATTTCGATTTTTCTAAAAAAAAAATTAAAATTACAGAGTTTGCTTTGAAAATGTACCTCCTTAACTGTTGAAGAATAAAAGTTATCTAATTTAATGAGAATAAGAACACAGATAGAGCTTCCTTTTAACGTGAAGGAAATGACATAATTGAATACAGGGTGCTTCTAATTGACTTGCCAATCAACCATTATTCGAACTAGTAAAAGTTTACTTTTTCAGATAAAACACCCTGTATATTATTAGATTATTACATTTTTGGTTTCTACATATTAACCCTTATCAGTTCGCCATACAACTCCCTATCCCTAAATATAGCCGTTTACGAATTATTTTCAATCAAAATGTATAAGATTATTGAGACATTTTTAAATCTATGGCCTCATTTCGATAAAAAAGAACATCATAAAACAATTGTATTATACATTAAAAAACGCAACAGAAACTAATACATTATGATAGAACACTAATTGCAATTTTTGTACTGGAGGCATTGCATGTTAACAAAAATTGGACAAATATTTACTTCAATTTCATGTGAAATTCTAAAATCAAGTGTGCTTCTTATAAAAATTTAATGTTTGACGTAAATAAATAAAACTGTAGTTAAAACTGTTGTTAGTAATCAAGATTTTTATAAAATGCATTTTACACAAAATGAGTTAGCTGATATGATATTCGTGTTGGGTGCTGCAGAAAGAAACTGTTTATTGGCCAGCATAATTTATGCTGAAAAATATGCAGATAGAAGACATCCAAAGAAAGTTATGAGTAGATTTATTGCAACTTCATGTGCCAATTACTCCAAACATGAACGTGTTAAACCTTCTACAAATGAAGATAGTGAATTGAGGATTCTTCTCGCCATCGAAGAGGATCATCACAGAAGCCAAAAGCACATAAGTGAAATAGTTGGTATAAGTGAGAGCTCAGTAGGCCGTCTTTTAAAGAAGAATCGCTTACATCCCTATCATATTCAGTTACACCAAGAATTGAGCGATGCAGACTTCGATCATCGAGTAAGATTTTGTAACTGGGCCAGCGAAAAAAATATTCAAAACCCAAATTTTTTTAGAATATTTTATGGACAGACGAATCAACATTTCATTAGAATGGATTTGTTAATACACATAATTTTCATATTATTCCTCAGAAAATCCACATTTATTAATACAAGTTGATAATCAACATAAGTGGTCTTTAAATGTCTGGGGTGCCATCGTTGGGGATTATGTCATCGGTCCATTCTTTTTTTATGGACACTTGAATGTAGAGAAGTACTTTAACTTTTTTCGTAACGATTTACCGGGCTTATTAGAAAATATTACTCTTGATATTAGAGCCACAATGTGGTATCAACATGATGGCACTCCTGCTCACTACTCTGCAGATGTAAGAGATTATCTCAATAGAGTCTTTCCAAATAAATGGATTGGACGAAATGGATCTGTGAGGTGGCCAGCTAGGTCCCCTGATCTGACAAGAATGGATTTCTTTTTATGGGGATACATAAAAAGTATTGTCTATAGGGAACCACCAACCACTGCCGAAGATATGCGTAATCGTATAACACAGGCTTTTCATAGCATTACTCTTGAGTTGTTGCGTAGAGTTGAACAATCTTTTAAAGATCGACTTCAGGTTTTCATCCGAGAAAACGGACAGCATTTTGAACAATTATTATAAATCATTATCGCTAAAGATTAGCGTTAAACTATTTTTTTTTTATTAGTTTTGTATTTTTAGAAATAATTTTCATAATTATAGTGTATTAGTCTTTGTTGCGTTTTTTAATTTGCAATACAATTGTTTTCCACTGTTTTTTTTTCTATTTATACGAGCCATCTTATACATTTTGAAAAATTGAAAATAATTCGGAAACGGCTATATTTAGGGATAGGGAATCGTATATCGAATTGATAAGGGTTATATGTAGAAACCAAAAAGGGAATAATATACAGGGTGTTCTATTTGAAAAAGTAAACTTTTACTAGTTGGAATAATGTCTGATTGGCAAGTCAATTGTAAACACCCTGTATGCAACTATGACATTTTCTTTGCATTATAAGAAAGCTCTATCTGTGTACTTGTTCTGATATAAATTAGATAACTTTTGTTTTTCAACGGTTAAGGAGGTACATTTTCAATGCTATCTCTGTAATTTCAATTTTTTTATAAAAATCGACATAACTCAAAAACGGCTATATTTAGGGATAAGGATATATATTGCAAATTTGTTAAGAACAATGTGCAGAATTCAAAAAAGTAATAATATACAGAGTGTTCCATTTAAATTTTTTTATTATAGTTTGGTCATCTTTAAATAAACAACCTGTATACACGTCAATAATTTTAAAATATGCACACCACTAAACTATAACCCTATTCCTATAAAGTGTGAGCAGGCTTCCCAAATAGACTAAAATTTGCACATTTTAAAAATATTTTCATATATACAGGGTGATTCAGAAAAAACGTGGTCAACCAAACTAGATTTTGTTTAAATGGAAAACCATGTATTTTTCGCACCATCGAATAACTTTTGCGTACATTTGATGCGGAATTCACATCCCTGGCTTCAGCGGTTTTCGTCTTATTCGCATTACTTCAACATTTTTGAAAGGTACACAGTGTCAAAAAAATTAGTGTACTGTGGAAGTTTTTGTAGACATAAAAATGATCTTCTGAGGTGTTAAAGTCTGAGTACGGCCCTACTAAGAACCATTCTCTACAATAACTTCCACGGTGAATTAATTTCTTTGACACCGTGTACCTTATAAAAATGTTTAAATATGCAATAAGTCAACCGCTGAAGCTAGATATGAATTACCGTCAAATGTCGAATACAGTTAATCGATGGTGCGAAATATGACATGGTTTTCGATTTAAACAAAATCAAGTTTTACATTTTCTGAATCACCTTGTATATATGAAATATTTTAAATATGCAACTTTAGTCTATTTGAAACCTGCTAACGACAAGTAGTCTGAGCCCATAATCGGACAATTACGCAGTAAATGGACACCCTGTATATATACATATGTGTGTGTGTGTATATATATATATATATATATATATATATATATATATATCCGCCTTTGGGAGCTGATCCTATGAATATCTGCTAAACCAAACTTACTATAATTTTGAAAATTTGGTGACAGGGTAATGATGTTAGGGCTAACTCATCTAAAATATTTTCACGTTCGTACCACTTCCGGTTATACCGGAAGTCGGTACTTAGTCGCTTATTTTAAATGGAACACCCCGTATATTAATACATTTTTGGATTATATGTCGAATTTTAAGGTAAGCTTGTTAAATAAACCAGATACGAAATTTCAGTCGTTTAAAAAAAAACCATTTGTCTAAAAAAATTGACAGATGCGGTCTTAGTAATAACTCGTTAATTGTTCTGTTCATGTTAAATAATTTGAATAAAACTTTGAGGTGTAGTAGGCAAAGGTTTATTGCAACAGTCTGCAAAAAAATGACATTTGTATTTTTCATGAAAATAAAATTATGAATGTCTAAACTTGACTATCAAAAAATGCAAGTTACTCAAAAAAATAAAATGGAAACCCCTAGTTTTTATTACCCAGATCGATTTAACGTCAAAAATTAAGGTAAGTTTGTTTAAAACTTTATTTGCCTAAACGTAACAGTTTCATACTTATTATCAAAAAAGTCCCAATTTTAAAATTTGTGATAAAAATGATCTACATACTTAAATCTAGTATTCCTTGTTCGTGGTCACCATGAAAACCAAATAATTGAGAACTGAAATACTGAAAAATATTTGAAAAAGTTACTACAAAAAATTATAAAAATTGATAATTTTGTGATTCAAAAGTCATTTTTGCCAAATTCGATATACAACATAAGTGTAAAAATTTTATACTTTATGAGTAAATCGAAAAAAAACTACTTTTTATTGCGGATGTAGTAACTACATACTTATCAGTGCATTCTTACACGATAAAGTCGCTTATTTAGTATTTCTTGGTCATGATCAAATGTAAATTAATTTACAATAAATGTTCAAAATGTTGCCCGTTAGACGAAAGACATTGTTGAACCGGTCTTATAACGGCTTCATTTGTAGCCCTTTGAATTTCTTGTGGAGAAAGAAAATTGAAGGCATTTCGCACTGTTGCAATGCAATCTTATTTAGTCGTTAGTGGTGTAGCATAAACAATATTTTTAATTCGACCCCAAAGATAAGAATCCATTGGCGTAAGACCAGGTGACCTAGGTGGCCATGGAAATGGACCATTATTGGCAAACCAACGATCTTCTAAAATTTCATAAAGTTTCATGGAAACAGCGTTGGTCTTGTGAGGGGGCGCCACTTGCTAAATTAGATTGCAGTGTTTTAATGTCTGGTTTCTTCTTTGCACTCTTGTCATTTTTTTTGTATTGGTAATGTTTTAGAAGATATTGGCGTTAACTGGTCCAGATGCAAATTGGCAGTTGCCAAATTACAATATGTGAGTGTGTATGAAGTAACAAGTTATATTCTCAGGTTATCATTAAAAAGAGTAAATATCAAGTGCAAAATAAGTAAGTAAGTAATTTCAAAGAAATTGTTCAAAATGGCCACGTTTTGTTGAATACTCATCCCTAGGCGTCGAATAACATTAAAATTTACACTTTGTATTATTTGCAAGGACTGTTCTATTTGATCTGCTATACGAAATACTCTTTGTTCTAGCACATCTAAACTTGGTATTTCCTCGAAATAATGTTTTATGTGGTCCCATAGATAAAAATCTAAGGGATTTAAATATGGCGATGGAGCAGGCCAGTCTATGGGAACATCATTGACCCTATAAATCCAAAAATCTGGAAAATGTTAATTCAGCCCTATTACATGACTACCTACAATTCCCATCCACACATTTAGTACAAATGTGTGTTGACATCGAGTAGGCATGACACCGCGGGAACTTTTATCAGACCATTCGTGCGTATTATGGTAACTCAAAATCCCACGTCTCGTAAATAAAGCCTCATCAGTACAGAGAACATTAGTTGTAAAGTCAGGATCTGTTCTATGCTGATCCACTAACTGCCTACTCAATGTAACTCCACTGGGTTTATCAATGGGTAAAAATTCTCGAGTTCTCATAAAACTGTAGGGGTATAAACAGTATCTTAATAAAATTCGCCGAGTGCTGCTGATAGATATTTTATGGCGTACACTGCTTCGAGGATATCAAAATAAGAGAGAAGAGCTTCCTATTGTTCGACTGGTATCTGTCAAAAGTTCTTACATTTGGAACATTACGATTTGGATATCTTTGCATATGAAACCTTTGAGCTCGTAGTGAATTTCCCCTACATCCTCCATAAATAAAATGCATATGTACATATTCTTGGTTACTGCATCGATTCTGCATTGTTAATAATGGTAAGTTCTTTTACGGTTTAATTAAATTTCATAATACCCAGAGAGTAAGTATTAGATGAGAAAACGTTATTCTGACATTAATCATTATATGACAGCTTTTTACTATGAATATACAGGGTTTTCAAGTTAAGTCGGCACTATTGCTACCTTCGTTATTATTGGTGCTACGAAGTCGGATGAATGGGAAAAGAAGTAGCATTTTTTCCGCTCGTTACGATGGTGAAATCAAAATAAAAATTGAACCTGACATTACTCCAATGGATTTTTCCTTTTGGGGATATGTGAAGAGTGTGGTGTACAACATGCGATATGATATCCTTGAGGATCTCCAGCAAAGCATCGTTCACGCCATCAAGAATATTGATGGTAGATCCATTGCTAAGGCTACTAAAAGTGTCTACAATCGGGCCCAGAAATGCTTGGAGCAAGAGGGTGATGTTTTCGAACATCTAATTTGAGTTTTGTTTTGTTTTGTTGATCCTTATTATTATTATCACTTAGAATAAAGAATCCTGTTTCAATTGTCTGATATTCTTTTCATTCTCTGCTCTAAATAGTTGACACAGCCACCTTGATGAATTTGATAAATGATCAATAACTTTGTCATTTTTTACATTAGGGTGAAATATCATAGGAACTTATTCGTTCAGAATTTAATTTTCTATCGATTAAGGATATTGCATACTGGGTGTGCCATTTAAAAAAATGGAAATTTTTGACATAACTCGCGAACACGATGTTCAATTTTCATTTTGATTTCACCATCGTAAAGAGCGGAAAAAATGCTACTTCTTTGCCCATTTAACCGACTTCGTAGCACCAATAATAACGAAGATAGCAATATGCCGACTTAATATGAATATATATATATATATATATATATATATATATATATATATATATATATATATATATATATATATATATATATATATATATATATATATATATATATATATATATATATATATATATACACATGATTAAATATTAGTGGGAAGCAGTCGAAGGTGACTAGTTATTTAAATTTCTTAGTTTTTGTGCCAAGGTTTTGTAAATGTTTATTATCTTTATCAAGACTAACTATGAAACAATTCGATTAGTATTAATCAATATTAATACTCACTAACATGAAATATTATATAAAACAAAAAGAAACTCTATGTAATACATATATATATATATATATATATATATATATATATATATATATACACATTCCCTTGACGTGAGAGCATCCCTGTGGTATCAACATGATGGATGTCCTTCACACTATTCCCGAAGAGTCCGTGATTTCTTAAATGTTAGATACCCAAATCGCTGGATGGGAAGGGGTAGATTGTTTCCGTGGCCACCTAGATCCCCGGATTTAACTGTATTAGATTTCTACTTGTGGGGAAGAATAAAAGATATTGTTTACGAAACGAGACGAACCACCCGAGAGGACATGATTCACCGAGTTGAAATTGCAATAAATTCGATTCCACGAGACGAAATTGAAACAGCTGTTTCCAGTACAAGAAGAAGAATTAATAGTTGTATTTTACAAAACGGCCGTCAATTTGAACATTTATAGCTTTTCACTTGTTTTTTAACAGTTGTTCATGATTTTTTACCATTCTATTAAAAAGTTTCTTAAACAAAAATCAATCATTACTTTGATATCGTTGTTATGGCCCGTTGGCCTCTAAACACTCTCCAAATTTTGCAATTTGCTTAGTTTGGACTAGTCCTAAGCCTAGATAGAGTGTGAAGGGAGGCACAGACTATGATAAATGCAGATTCCTCATTACTAATCCAACCTATACACCTTAAGAAACCATAGCAACAATCAATTATTAAATTAAACGGTTAAAAAGTCTTCTTTTCGCCATAACTCTGGAACAAATAAAGATATCAAATTGCGTTATTTACGTTTTTGTTATAAATTTAAGCTACTTTCCGCTTATGATGTCATAATTATACCGTATGATTTAATTTTTCTGAATAAAATCAAAATACTGGAATTATTACAAATTGCGCCCTCTAACAATTTTATTATGAGCTATCGCGTACCAATGGATGCGACAGTTAAAAGTACTTACCTTTTTCTTCTAAACAAGCCTAGGTTTACTACAATCGGATAAGTCGTTTAAAATAACAGCGATTTAAATGATTACACATTCAATAGCTTCCCCACTCTTATTAAGGTCGGTACGCCAATGAGCCTTAGACCAAAATGATGCAGAATTGTCTAAGCTTTCTAACGATGTTACCAAAGGTATGCCTTAATGTGAATTTTCGGAGAAATTTAGAATTTTATTTTTAATTTTCAATTCTTGCGATGAATTACGGAACTTAATCCGTAATTCATCGCAAAATTGAAATTAAAAATAAAAGTCTAAATTCTCTGATATAAAAGACTTGAGTACTATATATATATATATATATATATATATATATATATATATATATATATATATATATATATATATATATATATATATATATATATATATACATGATTAAATATTAGTGGGAAGCAGTCGAAGGTAACTAGTTATTTAAATTTCTTCGTTTTTGTGCCAAGGTTTTGTAAATGTTTATTCTCTTTATCAAGACTAACTATAAAACAAATTGATTAGTATTAATCAATATTAATACTCACTAACATGAAATATTATATAAAACTAGAAACAAAAAGAAACTCTATGTAATATATATATATATATATATATATATATATATATATATATATATATATATTTATAAGTTTTAATTATAAATTCATTATTTTCAATGCAATTTTTTGATAGGACGCGTAATTTGACGGCAAAAATTTGTCCATTGGAATGCAATTTATGAACTGTCATAAAACAATGTCTAAGTTATACCTGTGATTTAAATTGTTATTTCTACGTCCGTTCAAACACCTTTTGCATCATTTTTAGTACACTAGTGCAATAAAAGTTTTATTGCATCCTACACGTGTTTAGTAACTTGATTTAAAAGGTACAACTGCAAATACATACACACACACACACACACACACACACACACACACACACACACACACACACACACACACACACACATATATATATATATATATATATATATATATATATATATATATATATATATATATATTAAACTGTTATAATTAAATTTGAAGCAATCAAATTTTTCATTTTATTTAAAATGTATAGACAAAAAATTACGTCGCGTCCAATATACACTAACTATTAATTTGTACGAATAATAGATACTGCTTGATTAAGAATCATGTGCATAAAGGTGTGGCGAGCTAACAGGTTGTGCTATATCTATATTTGAACAATTCCTCTACTGCAAATAATTAGAAGCACTGATGATTTTTGTGATTCGTTGACGAGAAACTGCAATTTATAGATTGTATATAAACACGTATATTTGAGCAGTCGCTACTTTTTACTAAAAACAAACCTGTGTGTTTTCATTATTTAATTGTTCTCATTTTGAATGCTTCAAAAATAGAGAGCACAATGCTTGTTTTATATTAGTTACGTCTGCTACACTCCCAACACACCCAAAGTGCTCTTCCATTGGTGACTATACACGAATCAGCTGATCTACCAGCAATTTTCCAAAAATCTGTGACGCAATCTAGCTTTGCGCGCGCCTCTGGCGACCAACGTCTAGGCTATGTCTTTATGATTTTTTTGTGATGTTTAATGTTTCGCTACTCCATTACTTATCGTTAGAGATTTTTTATACTTTTAGTTCTTTGCTGCTTTTCCATTACGGTTGTCCGGTGGAAAGTAGACATAATGAAATCTATTTCGCGTGAGGAAGCTACAGCGAAGATAAAACCTTGAAATTTGTCGTGCAGAGGTAGAATCTGTTTTCAAAAGATGGAAACGTCCCATTATCATTAGTTTCTCGCTAGCGCCATCTAGCCCTGAAGTAACTCAAACTGTATTTACTTCTGTTGTGAATGAACCTAAGTCACATTTCCAACTCAAAAGACCATGAAACTTCTGCAGCACCGCTACAACTCCGGTTTCTGTTCGGATGTACTTTATTGAAAATATTAGTAATCTCTCCGAAATTATGTTTTGGTTCACCTTATTCAATCATTATCATAATTCGCAAGCGCTCTGCTTCACTTAAGCGTACCATTTTCGAAATGAAATACGTCAAACTAAATAAATACTGTCGGCATTGTTCTAAATCCATGACAAATTATGCGAGTAACTATAAGTTACATTCATTAAAATGATTAAAATGGTAAATTTGAACGATCAATACTTTGAAAACAGTTTATGATGATTTATAAACAATTTTTAATAAATAAAATAAAACTCAAAAAATTGCAGCTTTGTTTGGATTCGGTTTTTTTATACAATTTTTCGTAACCAAATTTTGTAGATTTCTTTGTCCTATAATTTATGGTTGATATTATTTTTTCTATCTTGTGTATTTTACGAGTTAATCGAGCGTAACCATACATAACAACAACCTTGTACATTTATGTGTAAGTTTGCTTAATAAAACCTTCCAATATAGTTTTGCCACAACTCTGCAGCACGAAATATACAAGTTATTTCAATATAATATACATTTAGAAAATACAATGATTAAAACTGTTATTTCATGATATTGATTTTACTTGACAAATAATGTAAATACTGCTCTAATTTGTGTTTTCAACAAAAATGCGCTTCATTAAAAATATACAAAACATTTTCCAATAATTTAGTCATTATTCGGTACTTATAAATATATTTCTTGTGTTAAATTTAAATAACACATTTATATTAATGGTTGATTTAACATAAATGTGAATGTTTATTTGCAAACTAAAATGTTTACAAACGTATATTAAACAGGTTAAAGAATGCTACGTTTCTACTTAGTGGTATAACAAGAAATAATACCAAACAGCAACTTTATGTGTAGTAGTAAAACAAGAGAATTGCGGTTACAATTGGTGCTATCCTGATTACATAAAGATATGTGGAAGGTTTCTTTCATTACTTATGCAAACAATCATAAATTCAAGAGCTTATAAAAAATAACTAATGCATGAATGACTATCGTATACGTATTTACTTGCGTATGAAATTTTATAGTTAACAGTTTTTCACAATACGATATTCTTGCTTGAAGTTTGATTTGGTAAATAAAAGAATAACTTATTTTCCAGGTTGTACATTTTAACCTAATTAAAAGACTCATTAAAACGTTTTCAAACGTCGACTACGGTTCAGCCGCTTTAGGGAATAAGAAATAAACAATTACAACAGTTATTGTTATAAATGATTATAGTGTTATTTCAGAAATGCACGAATTTTTTGGTTACATTGTACTTACTTATGTGGAGAAATATTTAGGATGAATTTGTTTAGCAGATACTTGAATTATCTCTTTACCACGTGACTAGTTACGAATGGTAGCCGGTTATATCTCAGAAGCAATGAAACTCCGCTAAAAAGTCTATTTACAAAAGTACATAAGAAAAAATGTTGCAAATTATTTATCAATTCGTATCATGGCCACTACGGTGCCATACGTGCATATAAAAATATACATATAAATATACCCATAAATCAGAGATTTCTCTTTTCGATGTTTAAAATTTTCAGGGAATTCATCGATGCATTCACTGATCATACTCAACATAATATAAAATGATCTAAAGTCGCGTTCATAAAGGCAAAATATTATATTACAAGATAAGGGTGGTAGGTAGCCTATTACGCACGAGTATAGTAATTCACACGATTACGTAATCGGCATAACCACGCGAGTTGTGTACTATGCTTTTTCTATTCCTATGGAGTATAAAAACAGTGACGTATGGTAATACGTAAGTACCACTCATTACGATTATTTTGACCTTTTAACGTTTTATACACGTACCTAATATTGTAATGAACGATCGTATAAAAATAAATTATTGTATAGATGTATCATAGGATTGTATGGCTTATTTCATTTACCACGTTGAAAGTTCGAAAAATTCGAACTAAAACAAATAGAACTAGGTGACGCCACAGGTTTTATTATTTATCTTGAAATTAAACAAACTAATCTCACTTTCTCTATGGTTAACGATGGAATAAAATTTTGTCTTATTAACAGAAGTTATTACTCTAAAGTAATAATAAACGTAAACGTACTACACACTGTAATTTAAAGGTAGTATGTATTTATGTATTTCAAACTTGAAATTTATTAAAAAATTTTTCAGTTTACAATAATGGACTATGCTTTTTAACACTGAAGTAAATGATTTAGATCGTAGACTAGGGCTTAGATACATATATGGATCTTAATGTTGACACACTGCTTCCAGGATTTCCTATGCATTAAGCTGTAGTGGCAGTTGAGGCTTTATTTAACACAGAATTGTCAATTCAACCTTCTGCTACGTTTTATGACA
Organism: Vesta saturnalis; assembly: GCA_036346205.1. Lineage (NCBI taxonomy): Eukaryota > Metazoa > Arthropoda > Insecta > Coleoptera > Lampyridae > Vesta > Vesta saturnalis. The sequence continues at coordinate 895,445 of JARFJB010001936.1, read as the reverse complement.
TCGTGCTGTTTAAGTTAGCAGATTATCACTTGCATTGATTAAAATGGTGTGAAAAGTAATGCCACAAGTTAAAATAACATAAATGCAATTATTATCTTGTTACATTACAATTAGAAATATGTTTAATACTTTCTATAATACTGTGAATATCATACCCCATTTATGAAATTATTAACATATTTAAAGTTAGTTTTATTTCAACTAATATAACAAAACGTTACAGAACCAATGTAAGTAGTACGGGGGCACACTCCCCTCCACTTTTTTATGTCACAATCCCCTCCCACTGGGGCACCTTCCCCTCAATTCTTTGTGCTCGCCCACGCGAGGGGCGTATATTTTGAGGGTGGGGCCAGTTTCTTTTCGGGGGCCATTTTCAACCCTTGGGCAGAATTGAGCCCTTAATTTGGTTGTATTAAGAACATTTTTGTCTGTGTACCTCTTGGAGGTTAGGCAGTTTCACGTGCATGCTGTGTTCTAGCGGAGGGATTAAAACTAGGCCACGCCCTACTTTTTAACTGATTGGTCGTGCATGCGCCAGCCACTCTGGCTTCTGATTGGTCATTTCCCCCACCACTCAGCCGTTGTGCTCTGACTGGAGAATTAAGTCTGCATTCTGGTTGGTTATGGAGGGGATTTTGAAAATGTTTTTAGTAATAAAAACGTTCTTGTAAGACAGGTGTATGAACCGGGACCTGGTCCTGCGCGGGAAATTTGAAATTGTCTTTAATAATAAAGAGGTTCATATAAGACAAGTATAGGAACTACCATGTAAGTCTTCAAAACTTGTTCTACGGCCTTAGCCGCCTGTTGCGGCCCCTGGTTGGAAATGGTATGGGGGCCTAACCTAATATATAAGTGCAGAAACCAGCTCTTGGGCCTTGGCCCCTATCGTGAATCCCCTTGGTGCAATTGTATGTGGGTTCTAACTTAATCTTACAGTTGTAGGCCTTCGCCCCCTCATAAAAAATTGTATTCTAATAAGGTGGCCCTAGCCTTGTAAAGCAGGACTTGTATCAGGGTCTGCGCCCTGACCCCTTTGAGTTAAAATTGATTTTAGCGCCATCTAGTGACGTATAGACTAATGAACATTTCCTATAATAGAAGTTGATCATGCACACCTCTTTCTTGCTCTACCTCGTTTATCCGTTTCTCTCTCTCTCTCTCTCTCTTTTGGCTCTTTCCCCACATACAAACAAATCAACTAATTAATTAATTAATTAATCAATCTCAAACAAATCATGCTCGATCAAATCAATCAGATCAAACTCAATCAATCAACCGTATTCATGTCTCACAGTTGGCGAAAACCAGATTACAGTTCAAAACTGACCACATTAAAGGCACCTATACATTCGGAAAATTATGTCTGATTTATTTGCATGTTCAATTGCATACACAAAATTGTTTCACAGAGACGTGTTCATTAACAGTTATAATAACCTCATTAAAAGGAATTACTTATATATAACAGAGTTAAATTGAATTAACATGTTTTTAAGAATATCAAATTAATATAATGGAAATAAAAGGCAAAAGGTTTTAATGGTTTTATTATTATATGCGAATTAACAATAACTACAAGTTTAAAATCCACAAACACGTACCAACTATTGTAGACCTGATTAATAATACATTTTAAAATCTTTATCGACATTTTTGTTAGCAATATCAAGTAAAAAAACATATATATTAAATATAAAACGCATATCTTCAGAAGTGTTTTTTCTTTCAGGTGTTCTAATAATAACCATATGCTGAACTGAAATATTTTTGATACAACGTATCCACATGTAGTCTCACTAAACACGTTTTATGAATGGTTGGATATAAAAAATTTATATTGTACTTAAAAATTTACATTCAAAATACTTACAAATATTTTAAATTAATTAATTAATTTAAATAATTTGAACCTTGAGATTACATAAACTATTGCTATGGATTGCATTAATATCATGTTAAAATAACTACATACAGATATTTAATAACACTAATAACAATGCAAATAAAAATTATTAGTCGAAATAATAAAAATTTCTACCCGATGCTTTTTTATACGGATATATTCTCTTTTCTATGCAATCATGATTTATCTGTATACTGAATTATGCATACGCACACACACACACACACACGCACACACACACACACAATTTCATAGAAAGCATCACCATCATCGAGATTTTGAGATACGTTCATCTCATCGTCTTTACCTTGAACGATTATATTGTAACAATCTATAAAGCAGCTAATAACACCTGACAGTTTTTATCAGACACTAATATTATTATTACATGGACATGAGGTTATACCTAAATTAACTGGTTTCAGCACTCTGGGAATACTGCACACTCTTTAAATCTTTCAATTCGTTCTCAGAAGCTGTACCGTATTCATTTCCTTCAATTTTATCTGCATTCCGTTTCGAGACTGTAGTACGTTTTTTAATGCATAAACAGGATCTTCAATATTGTGTTGCATGTAGCAGCAAAACACGTTAGTTAGCTAGTTTTACCTCTATATCATTTTACATGCAAGCCTGATTTTATTATAAACACATCTGCCAAAATGCTAATTACACATAGTACCGCGCACTGGACATGGAAAACAGAGTTTCCAATTATGGTTTTTAGTCAATACAATATTGCCTACACCTACATACAACCGACTATCTATGTTTTAGCACGAGGGGCAAACGAAAACGCAAAAACATACAGACACGAAAACACGCTAACGCAAAAACACGAAAACACGAAAACACACAAACGAAAACACGCTAACGCTAGAACACACAAACGAAAACACACTAACACGAAAACACGCTAACACGAAAACACGCTAACACGAAAACACGCAAACGCAAAAACACGCAAACACGAAAACACAAAAACGCAAAAACGTACAGAAACGAAAACACGCTAACACAACAACACAAAAACACAAACTAAAACACGCTAACACGCAAATACGCTATCGCTAGAACACACAAACGAAAACACGGTAACACGAAAACACGCAAACGCAAAAACACGAGAACACACAAACGCAAAAACATACAAACACGAAAACACGCTAACGCAAAAACAAGAAAACACACAAACGAAAACACGCTAACACAAAAACACACAAACGCAAAAACACGAAAACAGGCTAACGCAAAAATACGAAAACACGCAAACGCAAAAACATACAAATACGAAAACGCGAAATGCGAAAACATACAAACACGCAAACCCAAAAACACGTAAACACGAAAACACGCTAACGCAAAAACACGTTAACACGCAAACGTGAAAACATACAAACACCAAAACGCGCAAAATCAAAAAGACGCAAACACGCAAACGCAAAATATACAGACACGAAAACAAGCTAACACAAAAACACGCAAATACGAAAACACACAATCGAAAACACATTAACACGAAAACACGCTAACACGAAAACACGAAAACACGAAAACACACAAACGCAAAAATGTACAGACAAGAAAACACGCTAACACAAAAACACAAAAACACAGTCGAAAACGCACAAACGAAGACACGCTAACGCTAGAACACACAAACGAAAACACGCTAACACGCAAAACACGCAAACGCGAAAATATACAATCGCGAAAACACGCAAACGCAAAAACACGCAAACACGAAAACACGATAACGCAAAAACACGAAAACACGCTAACACGAAAACACGCAAACGCAAAAACACGCAAACACGATAACACAAAAACGCAAAAACGTACAGAAACACAAACTAAAACACGCTAACACGCAAACACGCTATCGCTAGAACACACAAACGAAAACACGGTAACACGAAAACACGCAAACGCAAAAACACGAGAACACACAAACGCAAAAACATACAAACACGAAAACACGCTAACGCAAAAACAAGAAAACACACAAACGAAAACACACAAACGAAAACACGCTAACACAAAAACACACAAACGCGAAAATACGAAAACAGGCTAACGCAAAAATACCAAAACACGCAAACGCAAAAATACCAAAACACGCAAACGCAAAAACATACAAATACGAAAACGCGAAATGCGAAAACATACAAACACGCATACCCAAAAACACGTAAACACGAAAACACGCTAACGCAAAAACACGTTAACACGCAAACGTGAAAACATACAAACACCAAAACGCGCAAACTCAAAAAGACGCAAACACGCAAACAGACACGAAAACAAGCTAACGCAAAAACACGCAAATACGAAAACACACAAGCGAAAACACATTAACACGAAAACACGCTAACACGAAAACACGCTAACACGAAAACACGCAAACACGAAAACACACAAACGCAAAAATGTACAGACAAGAAAACACGCTAACGCAAAAACACAAAAACACAGTCGAAAACGCACAAACGAAAACACGCTAACGCTAGAACACACAAACGAAAACACGCTAACCCGCAAAACACGCAAACGCGAAAATATACAATCACGAAAACACGCAAACGCAAAAACACGCAAACACGAAAACACGCTAACGCAAAAACACGGAAACACGCAAACGCGAAAACATACAAACACGAAAACACGCTAACGCAAAAACACGGAAACACGCAAACGCGAAAACATACAAACACGAAAACACGCAAACGCAAAAACACAAAAACACAAAAACACGAAAACGCGAAAAAATACAGACACGAAAACACGCCAACTCAAAAAACACGCAAATACGAAAACACGCAAACACGAAAACACAAACGATAACACGCAAACACGAAGGCACACAAACGAAAACACAAACGAAAACACAAACGAAAACACGCTATCACGAAAACACGCTAACCCGAAAACATGCAAACACAAAACATACAAACACGAAAACACGCAAGCGCGAAAAGATACAAACACGAAAACACGCCAACCCAAAAAACACGTAAATACGAGAACACGCTAACGCGAAAACACGCAAACACGAAAACTCAAACGATAACACGCTAACGTAGAAATACGCAAACACTAAGACACACAAACACGAAAACACGCAACGAAATACAGAAACACGCAACGAAACAAACACGAACACGTAACCAAAACACAAACGCAAACACGAACACGAAACAAACGCAAACGAAACAAACGCAAACAAACACAAAAACACACGCACACGCTATCGAACACAACGAAACACGGTAAAAAAACAAAAAACAGACACAAAAACAACACGAAAACGCAAAACAAGAAACACAACAAACAAAAACAAAACACGCTACAAAACAAACGCGAAAACAACAGCAAAAATACAACACGCAAACGCAAACAAACAAACAAGAAATACAAACAAACAACAAAAACGCAACAAAACACGTACACGAAACGAACAAAAACACAACGCAAACTAAACCAAACAACGCAAAAACGAAAACAACGCAACAAACGAAACAAAACGAAACAACGAAAACAAACGAAAACACGCTAACACGAAAACACCAAACGAAAAACAGAAAACACAGAAAACACGCTAACGCAAAACACAAAACACACGAAAACGCACAACGAAAACACGCAACGCAAACACAACGAAAACACGCTAACGGAAAATACACAGAACACGAAAACACAAAAACACACGCAAACACGAAAACGAAACACGAAACAGAAACACGCAAACGCAAACAAAAAACCGCTAACGAAACACGAAACACGCAAACGCGAACAAACACGAAAACACGCAACGCAAAACACAACAAAAACGAAAACGCGAAAACACGAAAACACGCAACAAAACAACGAAAACACCAAACACGAAACACAACGAACCGAAACACAGAAAAACGAAACCAACGAAAACACACACGAAAACATAACAAACCAAAACAAACACAACGAAAACACAGCGAAAAAAAAAAAAAAAAAAAAAAAAAAAAAAAAACAAAAAAAAACAAAAAAAAAAACAAAAACCAAAACACGAAAACACGCAACGAAAATACAATGAAAACACTATCACGAAACACGCAACACGAAACACGCTAACACGAAAACACGCAAACGCAAACACGCAACACGAAAACAAAACGCAAAACAGACGAAAACACGCAACGACACAAACAACAAAACACGCTAACGCAAACGCTATCGCTAGAACACAAACGAAAACAGTAACACGAAAACGCAAACACGAAACACAACGCAAAACACAAACACGAAAACACGCTAACGCAAAACAGAAAACACAAACGAAAACACACAAACGAAAACACGCAACACAAAACAAACACAAACGAAAATAGAAACAGCTAACGAAAAACCAAAACACGCAAACGCAAAACAAAAACGAAAACGCGAAATGCGAAAACATACAAACACGCATACCCAAAAACACGTAAACACGAAAACACGCTAACGCAAAAACACGTTAACACGCAAACGTGAAAACATACAAACACCAAAACGCGCAAACTCAAAAAGACGCAAACACGCAAACGCAAAATATACAGACACGAAAACAAGCTAACGCAAAAACACGCAAATACGAAAACACACAAGCGAAAACACATTAACACGAAAACACGCTAACACGAAAACACGCTAACACGAAAACACGCAAACACGAAAACACACAAACGCAAAAATGTACAGACAAGAAAACACGCTAACGCAAAAACACAAAAACACAGTCGAAAACGCACAAACGAAAACACGCCAACGCTAGAACACACAAACGAAAACACGCTAACAGGCAAAACACGCAAACGCAAAATAATACAACTCAAGAAAACACGCAAACGCAAAACACGCAAACACGAAAACACGCAAACGCAAAACACGCAACACGAAAACACGCTAACGCAAAACACGAAACACGCAAACGCACGAAAACATACAAACACGAAAACACGCTAACGCAAAACACGAAACACGCAAACGCGAAAACATACAAACACGAAAACACGCAAACGCAAAACACAAACACAAAACACGAAAACGCGAAAAATACAGACACGAAAACACGCCAACTCAAAAACACGCAAATCGAAAACACGCAAAACACGAAAACACAAACGATAACACGCAAACACGAAGACACACAAACGAAAACACAAACGATAACACGCTATCACGAAAACACGCTAACCCGAAAACATGCAAACACAAAACATACAACACGAAAACACGCAACGCGAAAAGATACAAACACGAAAACACGCAACCAAAAACACGTAACATGAAACACGCTAACGCGAAAACACGCAAACACGAAAACTCAAACGATAACACGCTAACGCAGAAATACGCAAACACTAAGACACAAACCAAAACACGAAAACACGCTAACCCGAAAATACACAAATGAAAACACGCTATCACGAAAACACGCTAACACGAAAACACGCTAACACGAAAACACGCAAACGCAAAAACACGCAAACACGATAACACAAAAACGCAAAAACGTACAGAAACGAAAACACGCTAACGCAACAACACAAAAACAGAAACTAAAACACGCTAACACGCAAACACGCTACGAACTAGAACACAAACAAACGAAAACACGGTAACACGAAAACACGCAAACGACAAACAACACGAGAACACACAAACGCAAAAACATACAACGAAAACACGCTAACGCAAAACCAGAAAACACACAAACGAAAACACGCTAACACAAAAACACAAACGCGAAAATACGAAAACACGCTAACGCAAAATACCAAAAACACGCAAACGCAAAAACATACGAATACGAAAACACGAAATGACGAAAGCATACAAACACGCAACCAAAACACGTAAACACGAAAACACGCTAACGCAAAAACACGTTAAACACAAACGAAAACAACAAACACCAAACGCGAAACTCAAAAGACGCAAACACGCAAACGCAAAATATACAGACACGAAAACAAAGCTAACGCAAAAACACGCAAATACAAAACACAAACGAAAACACATAACGAAAACACGCTAACACGAAAACAGCTAACACGAAAACACGCAAACACGAAAACCAACACAAACGCAAAATTACAGACACGAAAACACGCTAACGCAAACACACAAACACACAACGAAAACACGCTAACCGAACACGCAAACCAAACAGCTAACACGAAAACACGAACGAAAAAACACGAAACACGCAAACGAAAACAACACAGAAAACACGCAAACGCGAAAATACAACACGAAAACACGCCAACGAAAACAAACACGCTAAAAACGCGAAAACACGCAAACAGAAAACAACGAAAACACGCTAACGCAGAAAACGAAACACGAACGACACAAAACGAAAAACACGAAAACACGCTAACACGAAAAAACACACAAACAAAACAAACGCTAACACGAAAACACGCTAACACGAAAACAGCAAACAAAACACAAACACGAAAACACGCAACGCAAAAACAACCGAAACGAAAACACGCTAACGCAAAACACGAAAACCACAAACGAAAACACAGAACGCAAAACATAACACAAAAAACACGAAAAACAAACAGAAAACACAGAAAACACGCTAACGAAAACGAAAACCAAACGCGAAAACATACAAACAAACGCGAAACGCGAAAACATACAAACACGCAACAAAAACACGCAAACGCAAAACACAGCAACAAACAAAAACACGCAAACGCAAAAATACAACACGAAAACAGCACAACACGCAAAAACACGCAAACGCAAACACGTAACACGAAAACACGCAAACACGAAAACACGCAAACGAAAACTAACGAAAACAACGAAGACAACAAACGAAAACAGCAACGAAAACACAACGAAAACACGCAAGCAGAAACACGAAAACAAACGCACAAAAAACAACGAAAACACGCAAGAAAATACAAACGAAAACAACGAAAACAAACCAAAACGCAAAAAACATACGCAGACAACGAAACACGCTAACGAAACACACAGAAACACACAACGAAAACACGCTAACGCAAAACACCAACCAACAACAAACACACAGAAAACAGAACGCGAAAATACAACACGAAAACAACGCAAACACGCAACAAACACGAAAACGCAGCAAAAAACAGAACAACACACGAAAACACGACAACGAAAACACGCTAACACGAAAAACAACGCACAACACGAAAACAAACGAAACACGCAACGAAAACACGCAAACACAAACACGAAACGCAAAACAAACGAGAAACACGAAAACAAAACAGCAAACACAAACGAAAACACAACAACGCAAAAACAAACAGCAAACACGAAAACACGCTAACGCAAAACACGAAAACACACAAACGCAAAACATACAACAGAAAACACGAAACGAAACAAACAAACACGAAACAAACACGCAACAGAAAACACGCTAACGCAGAACACACGAAAACCAAACGCTAAAGAAACCACGAACGCAGAAAACTACAATACACGAAAACAACGCAAACGCAAAAACACGCAAACACGCAACGAACAAAAACAGAAACACGCAACGCGAAACATACAAACAGAAAACACGCAAACGCAAAACAACAACACAAAACACGCAAACGCGAAAAATACAGACACGAAAACACGCCAACGCAAAACACGCAACGAAAACACGAAAACACGAAAACACGCACGCAGAAATACGCAAACACGAAGAACACAAACGAAAACACGAAAACACGCTACACGAAACACAAGAAAACACGTACCGAAAACACGCAAACAAAACACGACGAAAAACAACAAAAACGCACAAAACACCAAAGAAAACATAACAGAACACGAAAAACGCAAAACGCGAAAAACACAAACGAAAAACTAACGAAAAACACGCAACGCAACACAAAACACAAACGAAACAAGCAAACAAAAGCTAAAGAAACCACGAAACGCAGAAAACACAACGAAAACACGCAAACGCAAACAAACACAAACACGCAACGCAAAAAACAACAACGCAAAACACGCAAGAAACACGCAACCGAAAACAACGACAACAGAAAAAAAAACACGCTAAACGCAAACACACAAAACAACGAAAACAAACAGACACACAAAAACGAAACAACGAAAAAAACCAAATGCAACAAACCACGAGAAACCGAAAACACGAAAAACAGCAATACGAAAACACGAAAACAAACGCAAACGCAAAAACACGCAAACCAAACACAGCAAACAACAACGAAAACACGCAAACGCGAAACAACAAACAGAAAACACGCAAACGCGAAAACACACAAACACAAAAAAAAACACAAACGCAAAATACAGACACGAAAACACGCCAACGCAAAAACACGAACAACACGAAAACACGCTAACGCGAAAACAACGAAAACACGACGAAAACAAAGAAACACAAACGAAAACGAAACAGAAAACAAAACGAAACAAAGAAAACACGCTAAACGCAAAACACAAGAACAGAAACAAAAAAACGAAACACAAAAAACACGAAAAACAGACGAAAACACGACTAACGCAGAACCAAAACCGAAACAGCTAACAGAAAACCAACGCAACGCGAAAATAACATAACGAAAACACGCAAACAAAAACAACGCTAAAACGCAAGAAAACACGCACGAAACACACGCAAAACACTAAAACGAAAACACGCTAAACGCAAAACACACAAACCAAAAAAAAAACACGAAACGCGAAAATACAACACGAAAACACGCAACGCAAAACACGCAACAACAAACACGTAACGCAAAACAGAACGAAAACACAACGAAAACAGCTAACGCAGAAAACACGAAACAAACAAACGAAAACACACAAAACGAAAACGACAACAAGAAAACACGCAAACACGAAAACACGAAAACACGCAAACGACAAAAACATACAACACGAAAACACGCAAACGCAAAACACACAAAAAACACGACAAACCAGAAACACAACGAAACAGCTAACGCAAACACGAACGAGAAAACAAACGAAAACACGCTAACGCAAAACACGCAAACCAACGCTAACAACGAAACACGCAAACGCAAAAACACGAAAACACGCAAACGCAAAACACTACAGAACACAAAACCAAACGAAAAAACAGACACAAGAAAACGCAACGCAAAACAACAACAGAAAACAACGAAAACACGCAAACGCAAACAACACGAAAACACGACAAACGCAAAACATACAGACAGAAAACACGCAACGCAAAAACACGAACAAAACGAAACACGTAACGCAAAACACGAAAACAACAACGAAAACACGCTAACGCGAAATACAAACACGAAACACAAAACGCAAAACACGAAAACACGCAACACGAAAACTGAAAACACGCAACAAAACATACAACAGAAAACACGCAAACGCAAAACAACGAAAACACGCTAACGCAAAAACAACAGCAAAGAAACACGCAACGCGAAAATACAACACGAAAACAGCAACGCAAAACACGCTAAACGCTAGAAACACGAAACCAAACATCAACTGAAACCAACGAAAAACAGACGCAGAAAACGCAAACACGAAAACACAACAACGCAAAACACACAAACACACAAAACACGCAAACGCGAAAAATACAGACACGAAAACACGCAACAAACGAAAAACACGCAAAAACAACGCAAGAAAACACGCAACGCAAAACACGAAAACACAACGAAAACACGCTAACGCAGAACACACAAGACAAAACAACGAAACACGAACACAAACTAAAACACGAAAACACGCTAACCGAAAACACGCTACAACACGAAAACAACGCAAGAACACGAAAAAATACAACACGAAAACACGCAAACAGCAAAACACAAACACACAAACGAAAACACGCTAACGATAGACACGAAAACACCAACGCAAAAAACAAGAAACACGAACGCGAAAAACAAAACAACGAAAACACGCAACGCAAAAACGCAAACACGAACCAACGCAAAACACGAAACACGCAACCGAAAACATACAAAACACATGAAAACACGCAACACGAAAACACACAAACGAAAACACGAAACACACAACGCAAAACAATACAGACACGAAAACACGCAACGCAAAACACGAAACAAAACGAAACACGTAACGCAGAAACACGAAACACGAAACACAACAGAAAACACGCTAACGCAGAAATACGAAACACGAAGAACACGAACGCAAACAACAACACGAAAACACGCTAACACGAAAACTACAGACACGAAAACACGCAACACGAAAAACACGCTAACACGAAAACAACGCAACAACGAAAACACGAAAACACGCTAACGAAAAACATACAAACACGAAAACACCAACGCAAAACACAGAAAACACAAACGAAAACACGCTAACACGCTAAACACCAAACGAAAACAGCTAACACGAAAACACGAACGCGAAAAAACAAACACGAAAACACGCAAACGAAACAGCAAAACAGCTAACGCAAACAAAGGAAACACGCAACGCAAACACACAAACGAAAACACGCTAACGCAGAAACACGAAAACCAACGCAAACATGCAAACACGCAACGCGAAAACACAACACGAAAACACGCAAACGCAAAACAACAAACACGAAAAACACGCAAACGCGAAAAACAGCAACACGAAAACACGCCAACGCAAACGAAAACGAACGAAAACACCAAACACGAAAACACAGAAACGCTAACGCAGAAACACGCAAACACGAAACACACAAACGAAAACACGAAAACACGCTACAGAAATCGAAACACGCAAGACACACAAAACAACAACACGAAAACACGCAACACGAAAACACGAACACAAACGAAAACATACAGACAAGAAAACACGCTAACGCAAACACAGAAACACACAACGAAAACACGCTAACGCTAGAACACACAAACCAAACATGCTAACATGAAAACCACGAACGCGAAAATAATCACGAAAACACGCAAACGAAAACAGCACAGCAACGAAAACAGAACAGCAAAACGAACAGAAACACGCAAACGCAAAACACGCAAACACGAAAACCAAACGGAAAACGCACGCAGAAATACAAACACGAAGAACACGCAAACGCAAAAACAAACGAAAACACGCAACGCGAAAACAACACAAACGAAAACACGCTAACGCGAAACACGAAAACACAAACAGAAAACAGACGCAAACGCAAACACGAAAACACACAAACACGAAAACACGCAACGAAAACAACACGCAAACGAAAACACGCTACACGAAAACACGCAAACGCAAAACACGAAACACAAACGCAAAACATACAGACAAAAAACACGCTAACGCGAAAACACGAAACACGACAAACAAGAAAACACGCTAACGCTAGAACACACAACAAACAGCAACGAAACACGGAACGCGAGAAATACAAAACACGCAACGAAAACACGCAAACACGCAAGAAACACAACCGAAAACACGCAACGCACAAAAACAAACGAAAACACGCTAACGAAAACACGCAAACCAAAACACAAACGAAAACACGACAAACACGCAACACGAAAACACGTAACGAAAACAGACAAACGAAAACAACGCAAACAAACAGAACACGAAAACACAACACGAAAACACCACACGAAAACACGAAGAAACACGCTAACACGAAAACACGCAACGCAAACGACAAACACAGCAAAACATGACTAACACTGAAACACACGCAACGCGAGAAAACAATCACGAAAACACGACAAACGAAAAACACGCTAACGCTAGAACACACAAACCAAACATGCTAACATGAAACCACGGAACGCGAGAATATACAATCACGAAAACACGCAAACGCAAAAAACACGACAAACACTAAAACACGCAAAAACATGCGAAACACGCAGACGCGAAAACATACAAACATGAAAAAACACGCAAACGCAAAAACACACAAACAAACAACAAACACGCAAACGCGAAACAGAAATACAACGAAACACGAAAACACGCCAACGCAAAACACGCAAAACGAAACACGTTAACGCGAAAACACGCAACACACAAACCAACGAAAACATGCTAACGCAGAAATACGCAAACACGAAGAACACAAACGAAAACACGAAAACACGCTATCACGAAAACTCGAAAACACGAAACGAACAACATACAACACGAAAACACGCAAACGCAAAACACGAAAACACGCAAACGAAAACAACAACAAAACATACACGCTAACGCAAACACACAGAAACACACAAACGAAAACACGCTAACGAGAACACAAACCAACAGCTAACATGAAACCACGAACGCGAAATATACAATAAACGAACGCAAAACACGCAAACGCAAAACACGCTAACGCTAGAACACACAAACCAAAGACATGCTAACCATGAAACCACGGAACGCGAGAATAACAATCAACGAAAACACGCAAACACGCTACACGCAAAACATGGAAACACGCAGACGCGAAAACATACAAACATGAAAACACGCAAACGCAAAAACACACAAACACAAAAACACGCAAACGCGAAAAATACAGACACGAAAACACGCCAACGCAAAACACGAAACAACATACGAAACACGTTAACGCGAAAACACGAAAACCACAAACGAAAACATCGCTAACGCAGAAATACGCAAACACGAAGACACCAAACGAAAACACGAAACACGCTAACGAAACACGAAAACACGCAAGAAACCACGAACGAAAATACAACACGAAAACACGCAAACGCAAAACACGAAAACACTACAACACAGAAAACAACAGAACACACGAAAACACGCAAACGCAAAACACACAAACACGAAAAACACGAACGCGAAAAACACACGAAAACACGCAAACGCAAACACGCTAACGCGTAGCAACACACAAACCAAACGAAACAGCTAACGAACACGAAACGCGAAACACGAAAACACAAACAAAACACGAAAACGCAACGAAAACTGAAACACGCAACGCAAAACATACAAACAGAAAACACGCAAACGCAAAACACGACAAACACAAAAACACGCAAACGCGAAAAATACAGACACGAAAACACGCAACGCAAAAACACGCAAACGAAACACGTAACGCGACAAACACAAAACATGCTAACAGAAAACACGAACGCAGAATATACAATCACGAAACACCAAACGCAAAACACGAAACACGCTACACGAAAACATGAAAACACGCAACGCGAAAACATACAACACGAAAACACGCAAACGCAAAACACACAACACGAAAACACGCAAACGCGAAAACATACAGACACGAAAACACGCCAACGCAAAACACGAAACACAATACGAAAACACGCTAACGCGAAAACACGAAACACAAAACACAACAGAAAACACGCAACGCAGAAATACGCAAACACGAAAACACGCAAACGAAAACACGAAACACGCTACAACGAAAACATGCAGAAACACGAACGCAGACACAAACAATCACGAAAACACGAACACAACGCAAAACACGAAACACGAAACGCAAAAACAACAGAAAACACGCAAACGCAAAACACACAAACACAGAAAACACGCAAACGCGAAAAACACACGAAAACACGAACAAACACGCAAAGAACGACAAACATAACCACGAAAACACCAACGCAAAACACGCAACGCAAACAACAACACGCAAACCGAAACACAACGAAAACACACGAAAACACGCAAACGAAACGAAAACACGAACGCAAAAACAAACACGAAAACACGCAAACGCGAAAATACATACAGAAACAGACAAACGAAAAACACGAACGACAACGAAAACACGCAAACGCAAAAACAACAGAAACACCAACGAAAACACGCTAACGCAAAACAAAACCGAAAACACGCAAACACGAAACACAACGACGAAACAAACAACACGAAAACAACGAAAACGAAAAAACAGCACACGAACAAACACGCACGAACACAAACAAACGCAAAAACACGCAACACGAAAACATACAGAACACGAAAACACAACGCAAAACACGCTAACGCAAACACACACAACGAAACACGAACGCGAAAACACACAAACGCAAACACGCAACAAACGAACACGCAACGCGAAAATACAACACGAAAACACGCAAACGCAAAAACACGCAAACACGCAACGCAAAACGACAAACGCAACCGAAAACAACAACGAAAACACGCTAACGCAAAACACGAAACACGAACGACGAAACACGAACACGAAAACACGAAAACGCAAAACACACAACAGAAAACACGCAACGCAAAAATACAACACGAAAACACGCAACGCAAAACACGAACAAAACGAAAAGACAAGAAACACGCTAACGCAAACACGAAACACAAGAAAACACGCAAACGAAACACAAACGCAAAACATACAACAGAAAACACGCAACGCAAATCACACGAAAACACGCAAACGCAAAAACACGCTAACGCTAGAACTCACAAACCAAAGCATGCTAATATGAAACCACGGGAACGCGAGTATATACAATCACGAAAACACGCAAACGCAAAAACACGCAAACACGCTAACGCAAAAACATGGAAACACGCAGACGCGAAAACATACAAACAGAAAACAGCAAACGCAAAACACACAAACAAAAACACGCAAACGCGAAAAATTACAGACACGAAAACACGCCAACGCAAAAAACACGCAAATACGAAACACGTTAACGCGAAAACACGAAAACACAAACGAAAACATGCTAACGCAGAAATACGCAAACACGAAGACACACAAACGAAAACACGAAAACACGCTATCACGAAAACTCGAAAACACGCAAGCACAAAAACATACAAGCACGAAAACACGCAAACGCAAAAACACGAAAACACACAAACGTAAAAACATACAGACAAGAAAACACGCTAACGCAAACACACAGAAACACACAAACGAAAACACGCTAACGCTAGAACACACAAACCAAAGCATGCTAACATGAAACCACGGGAACGCGAGAATATACAATCACGAAAACACGCAAACGCAAAAACACGCAAACACGCTAACGCAAAAACATGCAAACACGCAAACGCGAAAACATACAAACACGAAAACACGCTAACGCAAAAACACGGAAACACGCAAACGCGAAAACATACAAACACGAAAACACGCAAACGCAAAAACACACAAACACAAAAACACGCAAACGCGAAAAAATACAGACACGAAAACACGCCAACGCAAAAAACACGCAAATACGAAAACACGCTAACGCGAAAACACGAAAACACAAAAACACGAAAACACACAAACGCAAAAACATACAGACAAGAAAACACGCTAACGCAAACACACAGAAACACACAAACGAAAACACGCTAACGCTAGAACACACAAACCAAAGCATGCTAACATGAAACCACGGGAACGCGAGAATATACAATCACGAAAACACGCAAACGCAAAAACACGCAAACACGCTAACGCAAAAACATGGAAACACGCAGACGCGAAAACATACAAACATGAAAACACGCAAACGCAAAAACACACAAACACAAAAACACGCAAACGCGAAAAAATACAGACACGAAAACACGCCAACGCAAAAAACACGCAAATACGAAACACGTTAACGCGAAAACACGCAAACACGAAAACACAAACGAAAACATGCTAACGCAGAAATACGCAAACACGAAGACACACAAACGAAAACACGAAAACACGCTATCACGAAAACTCGAAAACACGCAAGCACAAAAACATACAAGCACGAAAACACGCAAACGCAAAAACACGAAAACACAAACGTAAAAACATACAGACAAGAAAACACGCTAACGCAAACACACAGAAACACACAAACGAAAACACGCTAACGCTAGAACACACAAACCAAAGCATGCTAACATGAAACCACGGGAACGCGAGAATATACAATCACGAAAACACGCAAACGCAAAAACACGCAAACACGCTAACGCAAAAACATGGAAACACGCAGACGCGAAAACATACAAACATGAAAACACGCTAACGCAAAAACACGGAAACACGCAAACACGAAAACACGCAAACGCAAAAACACACAAACACAAAAACACGCAAACGCGAAAAAATACAGACACGAAAACACGCCAACGCAAATACGAAAACACGCTAACGCGAAAACACGAAAACACAAGCGAAAACGTGCTAACGCAGAAATACGCAAACACGAAGACACACAAACGAAAACACGAAAACACGCTATCACGAAAACTCGAAAACACGCAAGCACAAAAACATACAAGCACGAAAACACGCAAGCGCGAAAATATACAAACACAAAAACATGCCAACCCAAAAAACACGCAAATACGAAAACACGTTAATGCGAAAACACGCAAACACGAAAACACACGAACGAAAACACGCTAACACGAAAACACACAAACGAAAACACGCTATCACGAAAACACGCTAACACGAAAACACGCAAGCGCGAAAACATACAAACACGAAAACATGCCAACCCAAAAAACACGCAAATACGAAAACACGCTAACACGAAAACACGCAAACGCAAAAACATACAGACAAGAAAACACGCTAACGCAAACACACAGAAACACAAAAACGAAACCACGCTAACGCTAGAACACACAAATGAAAACACGCTATCACGAAAACACGCAAACACGAAAACACGCAAACGCGAAAACATACAAACACGAAAACATGCCAACCCAAAAATCACGCAAATACGAAAACACGCTAACACGAAAACACGCAAACGCAAAAACATACAGACAAGAAAACACGCTAACGCAAACACACAGAAACACAAAAACGAAACCACGCTAACGCTAGAACACACAAATGAAAACACGCTATCACGAAAACACGCTAAAACGAAAGCACGCAAACGCGAAAACATACAAACACGATAACACGCCAACGCAAAAAACAAGCAAACACGAAAACACGCTAATGCGAAAACACATAAAACGAAAACAAGCAAATACGAAAACACGTCTGCGAAAACACGCTAACGCGAAAGCTCGTAAAGCTGCGAAAATGAATCAAGACGGGGAGTTGAAGAATCTAGCTTTTCCAGGTAACTATATAGCTCTAAAAACTATTAATCTGTCCATAGCCGCTTATACGAGTCGTGAAAGAAATTTTATCAGAATTGAAAATTATGTTAATGTACAACATTACCCATCGCCAATCCCATGAAACTGGACCCTGTAGAAAATAAATCAAACTTTTTTTTAATTTTTGGATAATCGTCCTTCAACGGTAACAAAGTAATTAAGCAAAATTACCTAGCTATTGTGAGTTATAACACTTAGTTTTTTCATTTAAACCAACTCCTAAGTTTGTACAATGTTCAATTCGTAATTCTTTATAAGAATTTTGTATCTCTTCCAAAGTAATTGTTGCGGTAACGTTTGAATCCTAATTTTAACTGTTCAAGACCATTTGAAATTCCTCCAGCGTAAACTATTTGTTTTAATCTGCCCCACACAACAAAATCCGTAATAGTGAGATCAAGTGACCTTGGAGGCCACAACAATCTCCTACTGTTCCTCCCAATTCATCTTTCTCCATTCTGTTCATTTAACCAGCTGGAAACGAAACGAGTAAAATGGGCAGGGCAGCAGTCATGCTGAAAGTAACTAGTCTGGCGTATTTGTAAGGGAAGTTCATCAACAAACTTTTCAAGAATCTTCATGTACGTTTTCTGATTAGGGTTTTCTTCAATAAATAATGGTTCAATAAGGCTAAGTCTGAAACATGCACACCATACATTTATTTTGTTAAAGTATAGCCTTCTGGAATTAATTTCGTATAGTGGATTTTCTTCGCCTCAAAATCTACAATTCTGAGGAATAGGGACATTTGTTCTGAAAGTATATTCGTCCAAAAATGTTATCTGCTCATGAAAATGTCGCTTCTCCCAAAAACAAGCAAAAAAAACTAATCTCTTGCCTTCATCGCCATCTTCTAGCGTGTGAAGAAATTGTGCTTTAAATGCATGAATGTTAGAGCTTTAATAAATTCTTTGCAAATTTGCTCTGCTTATACCTGAATTGTCACTTCGCTTTCTCAATTACATTTTTGGATCGTTTTCTACCGAATTTAGTGCTATCAATGTTGCTGCATCATTTTCATCCAGAGCTTTCTTTTGTTTTTTTTAAATTATATACACTTCCAGTTTGCCAAAACCTTTTTTATTAACCAACATACATGATTTTTGTACTATTGCATCAGGATAATTTTCATTAAAAAGGTTAATTAGAGAAATCGATTTCTCACCACTACTGTAACACTGAATGAAATATTTTTTTTCTGTTGTCAACATTTTTTACTATTAAAGAATAAAATAACAGTAAAAGAGGCACAAGTGGTACTATTCAGTTTGTTTTAACGCTATTTATTATTAAAGTAGTGATTAGACATTTCACACTATCATCTTGTATTTCGAAAATTTCAAAGTAATCTGGTTACTGTCAAAATCGACACAACGGGTATACCTTTAATACAGAACAACTTTTGCTAATAAAAATTTGTCATATTTTTTTACAGGACGTTCGAATTTTAAGATTAACATACTTTTCAATTCCGATCAAATTTCTTTAATAACAAAAAAAGTCTATAAAGATCAAAGTAGGCCTTGAGACTTGAAATTTGGCATACATATGTAATTTTTCATTACAAATAACCTTTTTTGGCAACATTTTGTCGTATTTCTTACTGAAAAGGACTTTTGCTAAAGTGAACAATCATTTTTTCAATATTACCAAGGCACATGTGATTTTTCGAAACTAAAGTTCTGTCACCAATTAGTTTCAAACCAAGCGGGGCTGGATCCCAGATATTCAAATTTGAAATCAAATTTTTTTGCCTTTTATAAGAGTCGTCCAATCAATCAGAGGACACACAAATTTCATGTCATGATGTTTGTTTACGATAATCTCGGAAACGACTGAAAATATTTAGATGAAATTTTGTAAATGTGTATTGCTTGGTCAATCCTAAAGGATAGGATAATTTTTATCTTGATAAGTGACGATCAACATTTTTTGTTGCAAATTTAAATATTTTTTTTAGAAAAAGGGGGAGGGAGAGGGTGAGGAGAGGATAGACTATATATATATATATATATATATATATATATATATATATATATATATATATATATATATATATATATATATATATATATATATAGGGTCTATTATACTTCACATATTGTTGGTCGTACCACTTACGAAATGTTTAACTTCAATTATTTTAACTCTAGGATATTTTGAGAATTTAGGAATATTTCTGTACGTTTACGATTTTTAGCAAATTCTACAATACTTCTAAATGGTGCAATATATCAAAATGCGGTTTCCTACATTAAGTTTGTTTTGCATTAAGCTAGAAACTCCGACATAATATTAATTAGAAAAAAATTTGCTTATTGATGTTCAGATTTTGCTATATGATACCTTATGTACAGTAGTTACGCAAAGTATCTTTTCCAAATTGAGAAAATGTAGCAATGAAAGGTAAGATTGTTGTTAAAAATCTATATTAACGAATCAAGTGTCATGAGTACATGGAAAAATGGAACCCTATGTGACCGCAAGCTACCGTTAGCGTTTGGGCAAAATTTTGCGCAAAATTTATGTTTACATGTGTCAATTTCGTACAGTAAACTGAATTGCGTCAATACGAAAGAACTAGCTGTTCTCTAAGAGTGTTTGGTAGCATTTGGGCTGAATAGTATGAATCGCAGGAAGTAATTATGTGCGTTGTATCACATTATTGAAAATTTGGATATATTGAAGTATAAATTTTGGAAGCATTAATTTATTTACAAATTATTACTTTGATGGGCGAAGTTTGGGTTTATTACAAATTGGAGTAGGACACAGTACCAGCTTTGTGAATGGTATATACATTTTTCGGTTTGTTTGTTTATAAATATATTACGATTAGATTCCACGCGTTGCCGGGTGTACAACAGTAAAGGGAATTTTAAATGGGAGTCTAATATTTTCTAGTAAATAATGGATAATCCTATTTTTAAGTAATCTTTAATTTTAGTTTAGTTTCAGTTGAAATTACGTCTTTGAAATTTGCTTCTTTGTACTTGAGATTGCTTTACGGAAGCGTAGCTTTCAGATTTACGGCTTTTGCGACTGTGTAACTGCAAGTCATTTTGATAAACTAATTTACGAAGACAAGGATTGTGGTTTTTATAATACGTTGGTTTAGAGTCGATTTTTCAAAGTTTAGAGACGACGAAAACATATCATATTGCGTTATATTTTCCTCGAGGTATCTTGACGTTGCAGATTAATGCTAGTCACGTTAATTTTTCAACTCGGTTCATGAAATTCTTTTCATTTTTACCGCGATTACATTTTAAAGGAATTGCTTTTTGTGACTGGTGATTTGACGTGAAATGTATTATGGCGAAGTTTGTTAAAATTTTCAATGGTAGTAGTGGTAGAAAAAATGTAGAAGTGCGGTGTGATTTGATTGCAGACTGAGCTTGCTTACGTTCTAACGGGGTTATTTGAAATTATCTTAGAGAGAGTTTTACCGTTCACCATTTTGAGGATTTGAAAGAGAATTCAGCCACATTATTGGGTTGTGTATAGATAGTCAGAGGTGACATGTATACGGGATCATCCAGGAAGATTAGTGTTAGTTAGTACTAATTCCTCATTCGTCGGACAAAATCGTTTTTTTTTTGCTGATTCATTCGCGCTCATAACTGTTCCGACAAATGAAAGAAATTTCTGTAAATATATTTTCGCTTTAATAAAATTTGTGTATATATATATATATATATAGAACAAAAAGGTTTGGAAAATAGGTTAATATGTAGATATATTACAGTAGATGATAAAATTATTTAATCACTCGGTTTTGGCTTAAATATTTTCGTCACTGAAGGTGTGTTAGTATAATTCAAAAAACATATGGTTCGTTCAAATTTCACGACTGTGTATAGAAAGCTGTATAAAGGGAGATTCAAGCGTATCGGTGCTCATCGTTACATTACCAAGAGGGTCGAATTACACGAAAGTTATCTATACCGCCATACAAAGGAAAGGAGAGACCTCAGGGTGGACAATTGTTGTAAAGGTAAGGTAAATACTGTTATACATCTTTTGTTTTGTTGGTGAATTTAATAGTGTTTTTAATGGTATTTGTCAGGCGGATGAATGCGCTTTCTTGTGTTTAGTGTTGCTCTAAAGCCCTTTAGGCGAATGAGATTAAAATTTGTTCACCCGTGATTCATTTCACTATATTCTGTTCGCTACTTTCATTATATGCTGATTACTGTATGCTAAAATTGTACACAACGAAAATTTGTCAAATTTGTTTTCGCCGTTATTATTATTATTAGGGGAATTTTGATTTATCTAACTTTACAGTAACAACATTCAACTATGTTTTTTATAGGCTTAATGAAACCTTTAACGTAACAATTTGTAGGAGCCTTCCTTGCTAGATTATTTTCTATTTCGTTTTTTTACAAGTATAATTTGGTTTTGAGAGATAACGTAACATAGATATAGAGTAAATAAGATCCTTGACCGACCAGCTGGTTTTTCAGCACGTTATTTTATTGCGAACACGTGCAAATATTTTGAAGTTTTGTAGGAAACATCAGACCGCGGCTGATTTATGACTTATCCTTATCGCGTCTTATGTACTATGAGCTTTCCTAATCGCACAATTAGTTACACGCCCATACCGTTTATTCCACTGAGCTACCAGCTCTAGCTTTATCTGTTACTTCCGATCTAGTGCCATTTTCGCCCGCAGCAGCCTTGCCGATAGACCAGTCATAACAGAGATGGCGCAAGACCTTAACAATGACGAAATTTAGACCAAAGAGTGCGCCACCTGGAAGTAATAAAAATAAACCTTAGTTATTATAAGAACATTAATTACTTTTCTATCTAAGCAAGGTGTGGACATAGCGATAATGGTAAGACAATCTTAAACTTGAACCACTCAGTGATAGTTTTTTTTATGTTTCTTATTTATATGTCGAAGGTTACTGAATAAATAGAATTTGGAAGATATGAACGAAACATCATCAAACATTAAGAAATTTGTTTAATTCAGAAAAAGTAACATATTTAAACAAATATCTAATGACAAATATGAGAAAAACAGCAACAAACTTTCAAATAATTTTTAACAGCTATTAAGCGAAAGTAACTAATGTTACAGCATGAGTAACGATTGAACTTACTTTTAGTCAAAAAATACAGTGTCAAATATCGTGTTTGTTTTGATTTTGGATAGCTTAGCTTGTGACAAATAAAATTCTCGCCATTGACTTAAAAAGGCAACGATCTCGTGGGTAGACTGTCTTCTTTGTTACCGGACGTGATTTGTTCCAATACAAAGTAATGCGTTGATCTCACAGCACGTATATCGTGCACAACAACGATTAATGGACAAAATGTTTGGTCCTAAATGTATAGGAAATGTATCCCTACTTAGACACCTTGGTGATCAGTTCCGATGCTGGAACGCATTTAATTTTATTACAGGTGTTTTGAACTTTGGCCAGTGCAGATGAAAATTTAATACTGTTGATCGATACGGTCTACGTACTGATCCAGAAAAAAACTACGGTTATAAAGATTCATACACCCAACTACAACTTCTCAGGTGAAACGATTCCTAGGAACCTCCTTGTCATAATGTGGCTTTACTAGAAACTGCAGATGTTATTGAGCCCTTAAAAGTCTGTTATAAGGTCGTAGAAGGGAAGAACTCTTACTTCTCCAATTTTAGCGCCTTCAAGTTTTACAAAGCCTTTTAACATACATTGAGGTAACTCCGTTCATGGAGTAGATGGAGTGTTAACACAAGGTGTAGACGGTGAAAGAAAGCTAATTGCTATGCTAGTCGTTGATTAACAAAATCAGAACGAAACATTACTTATTCCGAACTCTCGCTGTTCTTTTCTGTCGAAAAATTTCGTCCAAGTGTGGAAGAAATTCGTTTTAAAGTCATCACTGACCACAATTCACAGCTCTGGCTGCGTACGCTAAAATATTTCGCTGGTAGACCGGCACGTTGTTCTGCTAAGTTTTAACAATTTGATATCGAACTGGAACATCGAAAAGAAAAGTTAAATGCAGTCCCTAGTGTGATATCACGAGAAAAATAATTATATTGGTATTATTACCGTTGATAATAGCGATTATGATGAATTCTACAGTAATATGGTAGAAAACATTAAATCCAATCCTGATAATTATACTTTACAGCGAAATGAAAGTAAAAGCAATTTTAAATTAAACAACTCAGATAATGGAAATCAAAATAATAGTTTTTTACGAAAAATTGATGCTCCCTTAGATACCAGAACAGAGACCCTAAAACAAAATCGTGATCACCCTACTCGATGTGCATCTCGGTATTTACAAAACTTGCAACAGAATTTCCGAGCTACATTATTAGCCATACATAAAGTAAGACATTGTGAAATATGCTAAACAATGTACTGCATGTTTCTCACATACACCACTTGAAGCTGCTCCAGCCGGTTTAATGGAAAAGTACAAGAACGTTTCTCTCACATATTAATAGATTTCTACAGATAATATGGGACCAGAGGCTGGGAGAAATCCAGGCAGGCTAACACTGGAGTGGGGCGGTTAAAGCTTCTTTTATAGCGGCGAAGGTGCGTTCTTGTATTTCAGTCGAGTTGTAATTTATGTTTTTCTTCAGGCAGGTCAGAGGTTGTCTTAAATGGGCGAAATCGTTTACGTATATTTGTACCACAACGCTAGCCCTAGAAACTGGCGTAGCTATTTTGAACGTTTTTAGACTATATAGTTCAGATAAACAATCGCTCGTCCCACCATTTTCGCTCCGATGATGGTGTAGAGGATTCGATCGAAGGTGGCGGACGCGGAGAGAAAACCAAAAGGAAGAACTTTAAATTGAATTATCTCCCTTCCTGGTACGGTGAAGGTGGTGATTGGCTTGTTTCTTACAACAGAATTTGCCCCTGCTGTAAATCTAAAGTGGTTACGTGACTCATTACAAGTAACTGGTCTCATATTCCCTGTATGCATGGTGATTTATAATCGGTGTACGAAACTTTGACATCGTGTTCAGGAAGTCATTTTAAGAAAAAAATGTTATATAAAAATAGGTCGTATTCTGTTTATTTATTGAACTACATCAGATTTTATTTTATTTTATTGAATTAGAAATAAGCATTAAAGTACAACTACAAATTCCATTATCCATAGAAATAAACAACGGGGGAGTTACAGAGGCTGTGTGAATGTTCAATAATATGTTCTGCTAAAGTACGACCTACTTCCATATTAATAATATCCTGCAAGGCAGAATTTCTGGGATAGTATCTCTGTTTAATGGGGGTGACATTCGTTAATAGTGTGATCCGCCGTATATATATATATATATATATATATATATATATATATATATATATATATATATATATATATATATATATATATATATATATCTTTGCCTGACACCTGTTAAAATTGATACTCCTTCCCAGGAAGTGATTAAGCACGAGGAGTTAGTTTTCGTCTGGAACGTGAAAAACTTCTAAGCCTGCGTTTGTATATGTCTGTAACGAGATGTATTTTCCTGTTACTTCCAATTGTTTCGTGTGTATGTGTACCCTAGTGTTAGAATGCTTTAAGAAATCTAATCCGACCACAACACCGGTAAATAGCTGGGGAATGTAGTATCTTGGTATCTTATAGGTTTGTTTCTCTAGTGTTGCTGGGAAGATATATAGTCCTAGCGTACCGGCTAGGTGTAGCCACGGGTAAAGTGTTGGGATATACGTGATTCGTCAGAAATTGATTATTTACCTTCTGTCCTATATAGGTACGTAATGCGCCGTTGTCGATTTATGCATGGTCAGGCTTTTGGAATATCTACATGGAGATAAGAAGTCGGTCATCAGCCGGGCGGGAAGAGGGTGTCTCGGTTGATTTGTTGTTGAATGTTTTCACCGTATATAGCTAGATGTCCCATTCCTTTCTTGATGTAGGCGATCCAGATATTTTATCCCAGGTCGTCGAACGCTTCCGGAGTTTTCTTACCGGCGTAAGATGTCTCAATAACACACCCTTCTTACTACATCGTGAACAGAAAGCTCTTAAATAACCTTTATATTTTTCCTTTACATTACCGTGTCTCCAAGATCTTCGTGTCTGCACGGGTTCGTTTTGGTTTCGTCTCGCTGCTGGTTGGTAGCTGCAAGTACAATGGCAGGGACTGGTTGAGAATGCGGAGCAGGGGTTAAAACGTTGAATTAGATCTCCGGGCGACTAGTGCTGTCGGGAGGGGTGGTAGTCTTCAGGGGCAAAAATCAAATTACGTAGGTGATTATAGTAATCAGAGGAGGTCGGTGAAGTATCTCTGGCCGATGTAATACTTATTCTCCACCCTCAGGTTATTGCAAATTCTCAGAAGTTGTCATTCTTGACATTGCTCCATGGCGGCGTATTAAGGTGAGAATGGAGGTTACATATTCTGCGGCTATTTCGCGGGATTTGTGCATTATATTGTGAATTTGCTCCTCTATTTGGACTTGATGTCGCGGAGGTAAGAAGTCAAATTTAAACTACGGAAGAAATCTTGCCACATCCTCCAGTAACGTTAGTTGTTACGGTACCACAGCAGAGTACTTTCTTTCCAGAATTCGGGGAGTGCCAGTAAAAGGTCGTTGTCGTGTTGCTGTAGCATGGTAATTATTCTATCCTTTCTAGGAAAGAAATACGGTCGCTTACTCCATCGTACTTCACACCCCATTTACCGATACTAACGCACGTTCCAGCGCGTCTGGTGACAGCGGCGATTGGGACTTCAACGGATGTTGGTGACGGTATTTTCGTCGTAAGTTTTATTATTTCAGGGACAGGGACCGTTACTTGGCCTTCTCCGTTCGAATGTATTTAACTAGACGGGCTCTGAGTGAGATTTCCGCAGGTTTCTAACTTAAGGGCCCCTTCTGATAGTTTTCCTTTTTCAGGTGGTAAATACATCCTACCCTTGATCAATTACATTAAGTGAAAGAATTTTAATATTTACTTTTTTACGTAAATTCGAAAACTTTATGACATAAATAATTATCGGTACTCAGTCTTGTTAATCGCTTTTCTTCCGTTGACACTCTGCACTTATATAAGTTGCCTACGGCGGCGCGTAGGTGTGAGTTTATGCGTAATTAGTGTAGGTTAGTAGACCTGGCCAAGCAGCACCGTTGTGCGACACTGGGAATTAAACTTCCGCCGTTACTATCTGCACAGGTGTTTGTGATGGTGTTGTAATAAAACTTACATGCAGGTGACGGCGAATCTGCGCGATGGTATGCGAAGGTGCACAGTAAAAGCTTAGATAAGGAGTTCATTTAGCGATTGGATGGGGTATAAGAAGCTGAACTGGAGGCGACTCTGACGTAGAACATACTTATTATTTTCGAAACGGCGTCGGATGGGTAAAATTTATTACTTGGAATTCAGTAATTTCACTTAATTTGATTAATCAACGAATAATTAATTAAAAAAAAATTAGTAAAGGACTTTGGCTATATACAACTGTTTTATAACTAACTTTAATTTGTCTCAGATTTAGCAAATCGTTTCTGAGATGAATGGACGACAGTGGGCGATTTCGTAAGCTACAACGGATAAGAAACGCTCAAATTTTTGACTCAACAGATTGAGTTATCCCGAGACGCCTTACGATATTTTTCTGTTCATATCCTGCGTTAGGCACAGTTACAATTTGTAACACTCTAACTTCCTCGCCGTGTCTGAAAGGTGGATTGTTTCAAATAAATGAGACCAAATCTGAAAAATCTGCTTACGACAGCCTACTAAGTAAATAACATCAATGCAAATATAGGTTTGTGGCCACATTTCGTGATTATTTTCAAGCAAATTGTGATTTTACAAAAGATTTCATATTTACGTCCAACAGTGTATAACAATAATAATAACGCTTGTTTTACTGAATTTTTTTATTTTCAAATGATTACCTAATAAGCGCCCATCAAACTTTTGAAGCGATTAAATCTAAGTCTATAGATATAGCAGTTAATACTAATTCAACATTCCATTTCCGTAATAATGAAATATATCGTTCACATTACCAGTTCTTGTATGGATTTTTCCTGATTTTTCTTGATAAATGGAAAATATGCAAATTATTCCATTAGCTGTGAGACATAATCCTCTGGGATTCAATGATTCATTTACTATACTTCCATCTTGTTAAGGGTTTTTTTTCTTTGTGTTACTGTAATAATCAGGCTTTTGACACGATTAACTTACTACTATAAGTATTTCGATATTTGGTACTGGGCGCGAAAGCAAATGAGCAACTACGTGGACTTTAGAGAACAACATATGGAAAGTATTCAGAGTAAGTCTCTTTTAGTTAAAAACTTAAAAAGCAACTTCTCAGATTTCAATAGAACATGGACGCAACATTCTCCAAGAACCCGTGGGTTATATTTCTTTGCTAAAATGAACGCAACAAATACAATTAATATCGAGCTAGATAGGATTTAATTACAATTAATAATTATCACATTGAAATTTATTTCATTAAAACCTAAAAAGGTGGTGTGTAAAACACAAAGAAAACTAACGTATGTTATGGGAAAGTGCATTAAACGATTTTTAAGCTTATATATATATATATATATATATATATATATATATATATATATATATATATATAAAGCATCTAGTCACGTCATTACTAGTTTTTTTTTCCTTCACTGCACCTTAAAATGATGTTCGTGCACGTATGCTTTTACAGATCGTATAGCTTAATCTCTAATACGGAATACAATGATCCACTTTAAGACGAAGGGTATTGCTCAAATTACATTCAAAGCATAACCACTCAAGTTCAAAATGGTAGAGCTCTGTAAGTTCATACTTATACACGACAAGAAAAAGATACCCCTATAGGTATACTTATTAGACTCAAGGCAACATTACACCTTCATCGATGAAGTTTATCAAAGAGGAAATGTTTTTGATTAATTGATATATTAAAATTAGTTAGCAAAGTAAGTATATTACACTTAATTAACTCTAATCTTGAAAGATAAAATTTAAGCATCGAAATGGAATCTCCAAGGATAAGCACGTAGTGAGCTTGATAGAAAGGTCTACTGTTATATTTCTCTCACTTCGACTAATTTCAAGTTTATATTGGATATTGAAGGGTTTCTCTTTTTCACCAAAATTAGAAATATACCAGACAGGAAGATTGGAAAGTGACCTGTTGAAAGGAAAAGATCTCACATACAAATATAAAAAGAAACTAATCAAATACTTTATTGCGCGCAATCTTTTTTTTTGATGCGACAGTATGCCATTGTTTATTAAAGAAGCAGATTTCAGTGTTATTGTCCGGTCGTTTGCATGAATATAGCATTGTAATGACAAAGAAACAGAAAAAGTATTTGCAATTAAAATTAACTAGGAGTAACAATACAATTTAAGTAAAGTTTGGATAGTTTGTATGTAAACTAACTAAATTAGTAGGATAACGTACCAGAGAATGGATTAAATTAACCATTCAGGTGATCAAAACTTTCTATGAAACTATTCTTTGCGTCCTTACATCAACATTTTTAAAAGTACGCGATCTATTGTGAGATAGGATATAGCGCAACAATGGCAGGGCAGTCCGAACCGCGATATCGAACGTAAGCCCCTTCTCGCGTGTTGTGATTTTGATTACAATCTCTTAATTTCCAAAAAAAAAGAACTTAGCATTTTTACGCTCATCGCTTTGGAAACGTGATCTTCGCCGCTTTGGAGTTAGATCTGTCGCTGCTTGCATGCAGATAATACGAAGAAGCGGTCATCAGTAGAAGAGCCACAGCCTAGCAGCTAGCAGGAGCCGCAGAAATACAGCAGTAGCGAAGAACGTGAATAAAGAAGCATCGAGGTTACCGCCATCGCCAACTACAGGATCGACGTCGGATAAGACAATAGTTACCGTTTAATAAAAAATATTTTTTGATTAATTTAATTTATTGTTTTATTTTAACACTTGTTCCCTTTTCTATATGGGTCGCTGATTTCAAAGTCTTTATTCATCGGGGCGTGAGACTGCACCTCGGCGGAGACCCGGCCTTTCTCTAAAACAATTTATTTCTTACTCCCTTTTTCAAAACCCGATTAACAGCAACCGCGATGGTTAATCACGGTCGCCACCGTGCTACCGTAACGGTGGTATCCCCAACCCCCACGCCGCCCGTCCACCTACATCGACACTCACCCCACATTCATACGCACACAACCTCGCCTCGCCACCACCATCCTCACGTACATGCTCCCACTCAAACGTCTCTTCCATTTCCACCTCATCAACATACTCCTACACTTGAACACGCTCCACCGCCCCCACAAAACCACACAAACCCGCACACACACACACACACAGAAACTCGCACACGCACAAAAACCCGCACAAACACGCAAACCCGCCCTCTTACCCACACCTTCCCAGCCACCTTGTACCTGCCGTGATTCCGACACCATCTTCCCCCAATCCTAAACTCACCCGCTCTCAATCCTCGAGATATTGCATCCGCAATATCCCGAAGTCCATAACCACCCCAAAAATCCCTCTACAACTCCATTAGATCCTTTAATCATCACTGGTTAAACTTAACGTTTAACCATAACCACACCTGTCTCCTACAGACCTCCTCTCCCTTGCCGGATAGTACACAGCTTAGGTTTCGGCACCATTTAGGTGATCTCACCGTCACCCTCACCCAACTATCCAGTCCCCGTCCTTACAACACCACTCCTAAGGCGCCCTACTTTTCCTGCGTGATTGGCCACGTAGATAAGGACATCCTACAACCCGAGATCATCGGTGCGATCGATCTTCCGCACGTGAGGCCGTCCGCATCACTTCCAAATCAACCGACACCCTCACATCCCTTATCCGAATCATAACCACTCCCCAAACTACCCTGGAGTAGCTCCTCGCACGCGGTGTCGTCATGTTCGGGTGACACTACAGTTTCGAACCCTCCCTTATCTCTCAACCTCTCCCGAAGTATTGCTCCACCTGCACGCAGGTGGGACATACTGTCGAGGAGTGCCCCACCCGCTCCGTCCGATGCCCTAACTGTGGCGAAAGCCACAGATCCTCCTCCTGTAAATGTTCGGCTAATCCAAGGTGTAACAACTGCGGGGAAGCTCACCCTACCTTCTCGTTTAAGTGCCGGAAGCGGGGGGAACCTACCAGTTTTCCGTCGAAGATGGCTTCCCTCGAACCTATCCTGTCTTCCGAAAAGTCCGACTCGAAAGACACAGTCAACCCTCTCCCGACATCGAATCCCTATCCACTAAAGACTTCCTTCAAATCCTCACCCACTCCCTCTTCTAGATGTTCCTCGACCGTCGAGATAGGGTTGTCCGCACCATAGACTCGCTATCCCGAAGCTTCTTGCAACGGAGAATCAACATCTGCGTATCCAGTACGCGGATGAAGGTCGCCGTAATCCTCCAACCCAGTCCTTAACTCCTTCTACAATGGATATCCTAACAGGGATAGTTAATGCCAGGGACGTTCCTCGGAAACGCTTAAGCACTTCTCACATATACACAATATACACATCCTTTCCATCACGGACACAAAACTTACAAACAGATTCACACTAAACTTTAATATGTATCATACATTTCTAAACAATAGCCACCACGGAACCGCCCTCTTAATAAAAAATTGCTTCCCATCCACTCCTTTTCAACTTCATGCGCACCTACAGCATCTCGAATGCATTGCTGCGACGGTGAACTTTCCCACTCCTATAGCATTTATTTCTTATTACAACCCGCCCCGCCACAACACCCTATCCGATGACCTCTTAATCTAAGCCGCTAGCCTCCCTAATGCAGTTATCCTAGGTGATTTCAATCCAGGGACCTGGATGTTAAGACCGAATACAATCGCCTTAACGCCTTAATCAGGCGAAAAGCCAACACACACGCCGAAGACTCCTGGACCAAGGCCACCTTCCAGCCAGAATACAGAAATGGTAAACTCTTCTGGAATCAGTTCGATAGACAAACCAGAAGGAAAGTCAACCCTAAATCGCACCCAACCGACTTATAGGGCAACCCAATTTCTTCTGACCAAAGAAAGGCCGATTTCGTCGGTCATCACCTCCAATCCATTTTCCAATCCCCCGATGATCCCTAATTCGGTATCCGGTTCAAGGCACACCTCGAGGGTCGCCTTGAAGAATTCCGCAATTTTAACCTTCCTGATATCCAACTCGATATCGAGAATCCTTTTTATGCCCCCATCACGCCCGATCAGGTCCACGCATATTTCAAAAAAGGGAAAAACTCTGACCTAGGTCATGACGGCGTAAATCGTAAAATCCTCCGTCATTTACCCGACCCAGCCCTACGATTACTCTCTAACATCTACATCCAATGCCTAATCCTATCCCACTTCCCGACGGAATGGAAATCGGCCGTCATGATACCCAAACCCCCAGCCGACCTAATCTCACCTTCCTCCTATAGACCAATCTCCCTCCAGAGTTGCCTAGGAAAATGCTTTCAGAAAATTCTAGCCAGGTGACTCAGGGACTACCTAGAATTTATCGACCTCCTACCCAACAGCCAATTCGGCTACCGTCACAACCGAACGTGTCACGATCCCTCGTTGAAGCTGCTTACAGAGACCACCATAGCATTCAATCGCAAGAAATGCAATCTGGCTATGTTTCTGGACATTAACCAAGCATTTGACAGGGTCTGGCACGCCGGTCTCCTGCACAAGATCCGTAACCTCAACATTTCCGACTTCTTCTCCAAACTCCTGCTCTCGTACCTGACCAATCGTTCAGTTCGAGTCAAAGTAGGGAAAACCTTCTCAGATCCTTTCCAACCAACAGCATGCGTACCGCAAGGTTCTGCCTTATCCCCGATCCTCTATATTATCTTCGCATCCGACATTCCCGAAGTCACACAACCCGGAGTAGTTGTTGCGCAGTTTTCGGATGACATCGCCTTCTGTACGGTTAATCGGAAAAGCGAAACGGCCTCCCGCCAAAACCCTTCGGAACCTCTCCAACTGGACGAACCGGTGGAAAGTCTCCGTAAATCCCACCAAAACCCAAGCAATCCTCCTCCGATATCCTAATTACACCGAAGATAAGTTCCCATACCTTGCCTCCAGAAGCGTTTCCCTCGCCCTAAACCAAGAAGGGCTCCAACAAGAAGTCACCTACCTAGGAATCCTCTTTACTAGATCCCTCAATTGGCTCCCCGATGTACAAAGAACACTTAACAGGATAAGAAACCGCGAA
Source organism: Vesta saturnalis (assembly GCA_036346205.1). Lineage (NCBI taxonomy): Eukaryota > Metazoa > Arthropoda > Insecta > Coleoptera > Lampyridae > Vesta > Vesta saturnalis. Next base: position 861,182 of record JARFJB010001936.1, on the reverse strand, counting down.
AACCTACTGGGCGCGCTCCGGGTTAGAATCAGAGGTTGCCACCCCAAAACACCACAACACACTTACGAAACTTATACTCGCCGTGTTATGGATTTCCGAGCACCCGTATACACGAACATAAACTCCAATCACCTTTCCTCTATTGCTTCCTGTGAACGCCGAATACTCGGACGCATACACAGGTTACCTCTCAGGTACACTAGCAACCTCACAACACAACACGCAAATATACCAACCATCACACACACTACAGAAAAGCTTTGCACATAAAAGAATCTTCGGCGACACTATCCCTACCAAAGAGATCCTTACCACACCCTACAACTGCCGTTTTCCCCAATTCCCACGAAGAAAACCTAAAATAAAATTCAAACATCCCCCTGCGATCCTTACACAACTTCTTGACGACCTCTCCAAGGAGATTGAAGATTCCCTGGACAACATCCCATATGCCCTCCGCATCCCCCCGTCTGTTCGATGACGACCCAGCAAGAAACCAGACGACGAATCTAATAATCACACTAAGAACGCTACACCCCACTAAACAACACACACACACACACACACACACACACACACACTTAAGCCAATTAACGCATTATTAAATATTAAATAAATTCTGTTTTCTTTTTTTACACCAAAAATAAGCACATCTCATGATTGTAAACTATACAATAACACAAAACATCGCAACGCCAACAAACATGGAATGACTAGGGCTGAAGAGGAGAAGGACTTCTGAACAATCTACGAATAAGATATATAAGCTATAAATAAGTAAATACTAACCATAGGCATGAGCATGCTAACAAAAAAAAAAGCAACAATGGGCAAGAGCTTACCTCCAGGTGTACCCAGACGTATTTATCGGCAAACTTGAAACCTGTTTGAAACTCGGTTTACCTTGTTTTCCTCAAGTTTAAATTGGTTACGTAGATGATTTATTTGACCACCCTTCATAATGAAGTTTGTAGTACCCAATATTCAACAGAAGTACTACGTATAATATTTTCGACATTCATGTTTACCTATGAGAAAATCGAAATGTCAATGCTCCATGTTAATCTTGTAACAAATACCGTAGTGGACTATTCATAGATATGCAATGTGCTTCTGTAGTATGTGACAAAAATGTAAGGGCATGTAAAAGGCCAAATAATGTGGACAAACATCTTTGAGTAAACTTTTCACTAACAAAGGTACACTCTCTCAACTGGGGTTTCTGGAAAATGGTTTTTAATAGACTTTTTAAGCCTAAAAGGATGAAACTTGAATTTTATGCAAATTCAGTATGTTAAACTGGAGGGTGGGGGATAATTTTGCCACTAACTTTTTCGAAAATATTTTTTCGCAGTTTTGATATACAATTATGGAATTTAAGGTTTTTTTTTAGATGAAATAGACTCTCTTGTTAAGTTTAGGTATGTTGCATTGTTTTCGTGTAAGAGTCTTTTTATGGAAATGAAATTTCAAGGATCGAAATAATCGTATTATATTCTCTGAATACGTTGACACGTTAACATTGGGCGGATGTCATAGCAACTCATTACCTGCCGTGAGACGCTATAGTCAAAAAAACCCGATGGAACGTGCCAAATACAAGAATATCCCTTTCCATTGAGCGACGCTTACGTGAGCGTGGAACATTAACACCAAGAACCATCGGGAAAGGGCGAAGAGTAACCAGAACAGTACAAAAAGAAGAACGTGTTTTAAACATTCTGGAACAGTGTTCGACTGGCACTTATGTATGTCACATTCAGTAGTTAGAAGAATTCCAATTTTGGAATTCTATTTAGCAGCAGTTATATCCGTTCCACTTACGAGTTCAGTATCTCTTGAATGGAGAAAGATACTGTTAATTCCTATCTACTATTTGACTTTTGGTAGGAAATTCCTCTAGGGCAAAGGAATAGCCTGTGGTATATGCATGACTGCGCCTCTCCTCATTTTGATCGGCAATGTCGAATGTGGTTCACGGAAAATTTGCCCAAACGATGAATCGGTCGGGAAAATGACGTACCCATTATTTCGCCCGCGCAATTGCCTGATTTGAATTGCATGGACTTTATTGTCTGGGGCCGAATAAAAGATAGCGTTTATTTGCAGTCACTGGATAACGTCGTAGATTGTCGTGAAAAAATTGAAGTTGTCCTTAACCACAGTTTGGAATAACAAAAGTTCGACAAATTATGATTTTCACTTGATAAAAGTTTGTGTGCGCGCATAAGAGTGAATGTTGGCCACTTTGAAGATTAAGTATGATTAGGTGTATCGTTTTACTACTTGTTCTGTTTTGTAATTTCCTGAAAATATAATATTCTAGAAAATAATATGTACGAGTATGATGCCTTAAAAATCAATACTTCTCTTTGTGCTTAATATTTAGAGTTATTGATTCTCATAGAGTATTTGAAAATGTTTTTAATGTTACACCGTATGATTTACACATTTCTGCGTAATAGTGGCGGTAGTCGCAGCCTAGTTTATTGGAACCTTATTAGTGTTTTAGGTTACATGTTTACATTGTTTTTATATTACAACCCTTATAGGTAACTAAAAAAATCAACCAGTCAGACGTCACGACCGTTCTAGGTCGCGTAAAAGTATTTGAATTTCAAACTCTTCAGTGTTGAGAGAAAGAGACTAAAATTTTTGTTTGTTTAATAAATACTGTTTCGATGTTATTCTCCCTTCAGTTTCTCCTGTGTTTCTTTTTATTTAATCTTCTTTTCGAGTCCTCCATTTTAATGATAGTTGGTTACTATATAAGTGGAACTATGTACACTAACAGAGAATCCTAGAAATTGTTTATTCTAGTATAAATAAATACGTCACTTGGCAAAGTTTCTTATAAAGAATTCAGTTGCAACATTACATTGTCAAAATTGATGTAATAAGCATATTTTTAATAAGCAATTACGAAAACTTTTAAATCCAATTAGATCAAGTACTTTCATGAAAAGTTTTTGAGAGAAAGTTTCTCACTTTGTCAATACTCGTTTACATAATTCACATATACTTCTAAAATAACTATTTTGACACGATTTAGTAGTGTTCTCAAGGTAATCTATTCTTAACAAATTTTTTTTATAATTGTAAAAAATGAAATCAAACAATTCACTTACCTTTATATGTTATTTAAACGTCTTTTTTCGTTTGTTTAACCCTTGTCCGGGTAAGTGGGATCTAGCAGTCCCAGGTGCACCTATTACTAATTATCGTTCTGTTAATACCAGTTTTTCATAAAAATGCCTTTTAGACTTCTTCAAGAAACCCAACCGGCATTTGCTTCATAAATAAAGTTTTATAAAATATTTTTTGTATGAGAATTATTACACGTTTACGATAATACTTACATAAACGGGCATTGGGGGCTTTCCAGACCCTCATTTAATACACTTGCATTTCTTAGAATGACTACAATTGTCAGTACATTCTTTGTTACTAAAGTACCCCTGGAGACGTTATTTAGTGTGTAATTTAGATAATTATAGCAAAAATTAAAACTCGATAATTAGTAATTTATTACACAGTTCGAAATACCATTAGAAAGTAATTATTATCTCGATTTCCTTAGAAGAACGTTATTAGGTAATAAGCTATAGTATTTAGCCGTAAAGGAATGGAATTATCATTACTTGTGGTTATTATAAGAAAGGACTGATTGTATATTTGTCATTAGTTATATTTTGGAAAAAAACCGTGTGTAACAGTGCGAGAATGTCGAAAAAATACCTATCTGAAAATGAGATTCGTGAAATCTGTGAAATTCTTTACGAAGATAGTAATGTCGCCAGTAACTGGGATACAGCTAGTGATTTTGACCCGGATGACGAAGGTCATTGTTTAACTGCTAATGAAGCAAATGATATTCAAGAAGTATTTGGAGAAGATAAAAATTCTGGGGAACCAGGCACAGTCGATGCAAATACCTTAAAATTATTTGGGGGAAATGGTTCAGAGTGGAGCAACAAACCGTACGCAACTGGCCGAGCTCGATCTTATAATATTATAAAATATGAACTGCATAAAGTCATTTTACCACCAGGAAAAATCATTGAAGGTCCTATCGATGCCCTTCATTTGTTTATAGAAGATGACATAGTAAACAAAAAGTGTCATACACAAACATCGAAGCTGCAAGAGTTTTGGCGAGTGCAACATGGAGACCTTGCGATGACGTAGAAGTGAAAGCATTTTTTGGTTTGTTGCTAACTGCAGGTCATCTTAGTGCGAATGACACTAATTATGACACCTTATGGAATCCACTGTATGGACCTCTAATCTTTAGAGCAACCATGGGATCGAAACGGCTCAAATTTTTATTGCGCTTTATACGGTCTGATGACTAAGAAACGCGACCGCTAAGAAGAGAAAAGGACCAACTGGAAGCCATACGTGAAGCATGGGATCAAGTCAATAGAAATGTGACAAAACACTACCTTCCTGGGGAAAATATCATTGTGGACGAACAACTTATGCCCTTTCGGGGAAGATGTCCGTTCAAACAGTATATGCCGTCCAAGCCGGACAAGTACGGAATTAAAATTTGGTGGGTTTGTGATTCCGATACCTATTATCCTCTCAATGGACTTCCTTACATAGGCAAAGTAGGAAACGCAATTGCAAAAGGACTGGCGAGTGATGTAGTACATCAACTGGTTCAATCATATAACCGGACACATAGAAATGTGACATTTGACAACTATTTTACGGACTAGGTTTTGGCAAAAACCCTGCTCACCAATGGTCTTACATGTGTTGAAACAGTCAGGAAAAACAAGGGCTTTATTCCTAGTGAATTCCTACTTTCCACTTTCACCACGTGGCGTCCATTCCCGCCTCTTTTTTGACAGCTTCCTTTAGGGCGCCATTTCTAAACCCCTGATATCATTTTCAACCCCTTGATGGCATTTTAATCCCTAATTAGGGCCCATTTGGCTCTATTAGGGGTTTTTTTGGCATTGTAGCCTTTGGAGGGTAGGCAACCGCAGTAGCCTTGCGCGCTCAACCAGTGTTCTGATTAGAGGACCTGAGGGTGGACCATGCCCTCTGGTTTCTGATTGGTGCATAGACTGCACCAGATATGCCCCAGGTTTCTGATTAGTGGCGGTCATTTTGTTTTATCGGTAATTTTATCGGCCATTTTTTCGGACATAGCGGAAAATTTAAGTTATGTTCTAATAAGGGGCCCTCACACTATCTCATAAGACAGGTATTGGACGCTGGAAATTGTTCTAGGACCTTTGCCCGCTTGACAACGGCAGAAATTAAACAAACCAATCATTCGAGCAATCAAATCAGCCAAAATATATCAAACCAAATCAATAAACCTCAAACAAACCAATCAAATCAATTAATCAAAATCAAATCAATCAAATCAAACATTCACATCAATCTCAATCAAATCAATTCCAAGCATACTAATCAAATCAACCAATCTCAATGAAATCAATCATAAAACTGAGCTAGCAATTCTTCATAAACTTCAGGTAACGATTCCCCCACTGTATATACCTAACTTCTATTAGCGACTGCTTACCTTGTAGATCAGGCTAACCGACACTCAGAGCTGGTACTCTCCCTATACGTAAGGGCAAAGGCGCGGAAAAACCCTCGATCATCCGTAAATCATTCAATCTATCAAATCATAACTTGCACATTGCAAAAACCAGTTTACAATTCTAAAAAAAACTGCCTTGGTTTAACTTACGGCTTTCCAAAACCAACTTTCAATTCAAAGTTTTCTGTTTGGTTTAACTTGCAGCTTCAAAAATCCAGCTTACAATTCAAAAATATTTGGTGGGTGGGTGGGTGGGTGTGTGAGTGGGTGGGTGGGTGGTTGGGCACGTGGGTGGGTGAGCGACTGGGTGGGGGGGTGGTGGGGGGCAAGCGGGCAGGCGGTGTGGGCGGGGTGGGTGGTTGGGTTCGTGCGTGCGTGCGTGCTATTTTTAAATTAAGGTTTGGTTTTTGTAATTTGTAAGTTAAACCGAAGCAATATTTTTGAATTGTAAGCTGGTTTTTGCAAGCTGTAAGTCACACCAAACAGAAATTTTTTAGTTGAAGTTTGGTTTTAGCAAGCTGTAAGTTAAACCAAGCCAGTATTTTTTAATTGTAAACTGGTTTTTGCAAGCTGTAAGTTATGGTTTGATGGATTGAATTGATTGAGATTGACTTGATTACGATTTATTTGCGGATAATCATTGATCAATTGTTTTCCCACGCCTGGTCCCTTAAGTTTAGGCAGAGTACAAGGTCTGAGTGTCGATTCTATAAAGGAAGCGTTCGCTCATAGCAGTTAGGTATATACAGTGGTAATATCCCATCAAGAGGTTGATAATGTAAAAGAAGCCGTCAGAAAAGGGCGAGAAGTGGTCGGGGCCAATTGATGAAAGTTAGCGTGGCTGCCCTCATTCTCCTAATATCTTATTCATTACATAACCTAGCCAACTCTACATTAAATTCAAAACTAGCTATCGGTATTGCCACCTTTACCCGAGGAAGTAGTTTTTGAGTTCTCTTCATTTTCATTTCCTAATTCTGTCACGTTTTCAAAAAGACTCTTTCCATTGAAATGCTGAATATAAACTGTTAAACATACGAAATCGTCGCTATCAATCTCACAGTTAAAAATTTTTAATATCATTTGAAGTTGTAACGACTTCCTAACGTTCTTGTGGTAGACATTGGTAATGAGCACCTCGATATCTCATCGAGGAGAAAAAATTTTCTGCAATATCTTATTCAGCCGACCCGCGAGCACACACTGCGTACTTTCTGTTTGGTAAAATTCTCACATTTGAAAGATTGAATTAGTGGTCTCTTGAAGAAAAATATATCTGCTTTCTCCTTATTGTTATCTTTGTATGTTTTACATGTTTTAATATATACCAGAAATTCATAAAAATTTTTCATTTTGTGGTAATTTTATTGGTAATGCATAAGAGTAGATGTCTCGATCGTATAGTAATTTACTATTTACGGAATCAAACAAATTGGTTATATTTTTCACAAATTGTTAGGTGCTGAACTAATTCGTAACTCTGAAATTCCAACAGACATGTCTAATGCAGAGCTCGTCATGTTTAAGAATACTTGCTTCCCATACTTAACTACCAGTATTATTTTTTGGAAGGTTCATGGATTGATACGCACTTCGGTTGCAGATGTTCGGGCTTTATTGTGGAGACTAGTCAACCTTATAGCCTTATGTCCTTTTTTACATAAATATCTTGTAAAATCAAGTTCTTTTCTATTTGGATCAGCTTGATCGCTGCTTATTCCAGGAGATTAAGTCCAGTCGATAAAAGTGTTTTTTAAATGATTTCTAGTAAACATTTATGCTTTACAGTAGAATTTGAAAAATAAAATCTCACAGGTATTTTCCAATTATATTAAATAGCCACAAATAAGAGAGTGATATTTGCAATAATCATGTCTTCCAACCCCTCCATTATATCCTATATTTTATGGTGAATTTCATCAAATAGAACGACTGACTGTATTTCATGTTCTGACATAGGACGTACCCTAATTCCCAATTTTGTAAAAAGTTATGTGTTTGCACTATTATTTAACTGATTTAGTTTTAACTATGGTGCAATCGTCGATTTCGACGGCCATGTAAACTTTAAGCCGTATTTCATGAATGTATATAATTATTATTATTTATATATTAAATTACACAGCAAAATATTTTTGATAGATGGCTAACATTAATTATCTCTCTTTTACTGACGATGGTTGATTCTTGGCGTTATGAAGTTGCATAAATATTTTAACAGCTTCAGATATTAAACTTAATAATTTTTTGAATTTTTGACATTTGGTAAGGGTACCTTCGTCTTGCTATGAAGTGTTGATGATTTAAGAGCCACATGTTTTGGAGAGTTCTTCAGAGTTTGAGAGGAAAACAGCGTCTCCTACATTTAGAGATGATAAGTTTGCTATGGCTTATAAAATGAAAGTTGCAGAAATTGTATTATAATATCGTTGAAGGTTAATGATAGACAATTAATTATATAAAAAAAAACACGAAACTTTAGGGTTCAACCAATAAAGAATTTAATGTTCAAAATTATGTCCATTCTGCCAAACACACGTACGGAAACGCTTTAACATGTCTGTATTCAAAAACTTTGTACATCTAGATAATATAATGGCGATCCCAGTCATATAGCTGAAACATTTTTCAATTATTAATACTGATACCTTATCAGTATTAGTAATTGAAAAAAATGGTATTAAGTATTACAAATATTTCACCCGTAAATTGTTAGTAATGAACTGTGAAAGAAAAGTAATTTCTTTTGTGTTCGAAATAAAATTATTCTCATGACAAACACGCTCATGCCGCGACATGACGAGATGTCCCATTGCGGTGGATCTACGATAATTTGCGCAATGAATATAAGCATTACATAAGGCAGCGTGACTTCAATAATTTATCCGAGCTATTAAACATGGCTACTCAGTTCGAAATGCTGCCTCCAAGTATCCCATCCCCTACATTAAATACCAGCCTCCCGAAAGTGCATTTTAGTGGCCTCGCTACCGCATCAGCACCCGCACCGATTTTTACCAGACCTAGGGAGACCAGTGGAGACCGACAAAAAGAAAACACCTCACTTACCTACCGCCGAAAAGATACTTGTTGGAATTGTGGAGGACAAGGATACGTTAGAAGTAAGTGTGAAAGACACTTTAAACTATTTTGGTCCAGATGACGCACCGAAATACTTTCACAGGTTTCCCATGCGCCAACTCGGGAAAGCCTTCAGACTCGGTAGAGAATGTCAAGAAGAACTTTCCACGCTAAAACGTTAGTCAACACTGGAGCGTGCCTTACGTACGCTGGAAAAAAGGTTAAAAATGTACTACTTAATTAAAAATCGAATATAATTTAGAATCACTAAATGCGATTAGTGTTCGTTTGGAAGATAGTTCTATCGCGGAAACGCGAGGCTTACATATTTTTCCAGTGACCTTAGGCGACAACATTTATGAAATACCGGGATACCACCTACCACAGTTATCCACTGACATAGTCCTAGGGATAGATTTTGTGCACCATATACAAGCTACGATCCATATGCACACGAAGCAACTAGAGGTAGCAGGAGAAAATTTTCCATTGCAATCACACGCTAACCTCGGTCTAGGAGGAATATGTGGCTCCGATGAGGAGCAACTTTCCGCGTTAAATGTTTTCCTGGAAAAAGAAGAAAAAGCTTTTCTACGACAACACGGATGGAAAAGAAAATCGACAGGGCAAGCGCGCCAAAAAATCTCACGAGTATGCTAGGACCCCCTCCGTACAAGCCACATACGCGCCCCAAAAGGTTCGACCGGGATAAAAACCCGCGCGAATTCTTGTATATAAAAAGGAGGGTTAAACCAAACGATGATTGGAAAGCATGGTAACAGAAAGTCAAGAACTTTCCCGGCCAGAACCCTTACACTAGTTTCTACACTATATTCGTTAGAAAGGGAGCGTTGAAGAACGGCACTCGCCCAAGCTCTTGAATTTCAGTGTCACTATTATAACCTCCGCCTTCGAGACCATATGGCCCCCGAGCCGGGGATTTAGTATGTTGTAAGTCTCATATGTTACTAAGTTATAATTTTTCAGTCAAATTGGCACCGAGGTACAACGGACCGTATCAGATACATCGCGTTCTATCACCCGTCATCGTAGAACTTCGCGACCTGACCACAAAGAAATCTGTAGGGCAAGCTCACGTCAAAGATCTAAAGGCTATCCAAGATACGCGCCCCGACGAGTCCGAGCCAAAACTAGAACCGCGCGACGTTGGTTATATAAACACAACCAAGTAATCGACCTACTTTTCCAGCCGTAGTCGGTAATTCTAGAGGAGTAAGGGGTGGTATGTGAAGGTTCTTTACAAAAGTCCGTAAATTAATCATTAAATTGTCCGTTTATTCTGCATTAAAAATGCTCCGGTGCGTTTCTATAATTAGTGTTTTCTCCTTCTTTATTAGTAAAAAAATTGTTTAGATTTCGACGCAAAAACTCCACCAACGTGCCACCTCAATTATCTCGTTGAACCACGTTAGATAGCGGACTATACAAGTTAAGCCGCGAAGCGATATTAATTATCTTCTTGATTTGGTGCTGAAGTAAGCATCTTATTTACTTCTCCGCTAAAGTCCTCCTCCCTTCGTTCCCGATTTCTATTCCGACCTGGTTGGAATCAGAAACAGTTACCTTGTAATGATCCTGCAGATCCTTCCTAAAAGATTCATATCCTTCTAAATAACTTCCTCAAAACTTATTTCCTATTTCCTTCCACAACTGCATTTACATGATTTAAACATATTATCAATTGTTCCCCACTCTCCCCACTCTCTCCAAAATCCCTATATAAACACTAGCTTCCCATCCAAATACATTACATTCTTTCTTTCATTATTAATATTTTATTAGTATTCACATCCTAATTCTTTATTAATCCTGCCTGAAACCTGCCCGATTTATTTCAGAAATTAGAATCCAATTCATTCATTCATTATTAATATTTCATTAGTATTCACCTCCTAATTCTTTATTAATCCTGCCTGAAACCGGCCTGATTTATTATTCCTGTATTACACTCATTCCTGAAGTCATTCTGTTCCATTCATCTAACCTCACACCTCTTCCTGCTCATTTTACATTCATCCAACATCATTCCCCCATAACCGGGTTAGGTATACGAACTTATTGTGGGTTCTGGCCCCGATTTGGGTATACCTGCCAAAAGTTAAGTGTGTGGAATCAGACGGAGGGCCTTTACACCCCGAATGCTTTTACACATTGAATTACCCATTTCCTCCTCCCCCTTTACCAAACCAAATAAGACTTCTATCCCTATGAACTTGTTGAAGGTGTAAGCCGCGACAACGATAGGTCATAGAGATCCGAGAGACTGTAAGGAAGTGACGGTGGTATATTGCCCCGAAACATTCTGTATGGTCACGACCCAGGTTATTTCTTTAATTCTCCCCTTTGACGGTTTCGGTTTGTGCCCCGAAAAAGGATTTTCCTAACTGTAACTATTCATCCTAGTTCCCATTCCGTTATAACCTATCGTCTGCATCCCTTATAAATCACCCCTACCTTCATACATAAAATTAAGATCATATCTACTCCCTCAATTACATTTCATTTAATAATCACATATAAACTTGTTCCAACATAAATACTTATGCATCCCTATATAATATCCCTCCTCAATCAACCCGAAATTAATCATACACCTGAATAACCTCTGTTGTTCCTGTTTCAATTCCACATAGCATTTCTAAATTAGAAATAAAGCAAATTCCTACTTACTCAGTATTTATCCACCTCCTTGCACCATTATTACAACACAATTTAACCCTGCTTCATTATTAGCACTTGTAATTAAAGAAACAAATCTATTCGCCGTTATACCACGTTTTGATCATATGTTTTAGATTTAAAAACACCACCAGCAAGAAAGGTTCGAAGCTAAAATAGACCAGAGGCGTAGACGTTTTTTAAGGAATCATATAGTATAATTAAAATATTATTTAATAGTATTCCGTTGGATTATATAACCATTTAGTTTCAGTTTTATTTAATTTTTATTAGAATCAATATTATAATTTCCGTTTTCATTGTAAATAAACAATTCCTGTATATGGGATAACATTTATAAAATTAACCAAGGATAGGCAACCCAACCTACTTCCACACATCCAACAAAGTCTGAACCTCTCTTTTGAGAAAGCTCTCATATTCAAAAAAAAGAGTATACAATTTGTAAAATAATAAATTTTACAACAGGTAAAAGACCGGTAGAAGCTACCATTAATAGTAGGCATTACAACCTTTACCAGCCAGTTTCCGATAGATTATTTTTTTTCTGCTTGGGCAGATTACTAATCGATCGCGTCTGCAAAAAAAATACCGCCGTACCTGTACAATAACCGCGTACTCGGGTGTATGCCCAGTTTAAGAAAAACAAATCCTAATGCAGGGAATCCTAGTCTTGGAGCTTGCCTGTGTACATATTTCCCTACCTTTACTTTTCTCAAAGGTGTACGCCTGTTCAGTGTAGTGTCTTTCTAATTATCCCAAGGGGTATGTCCGTTTAATTAATCATTTCCTAACAAAAAGTACCTAACACATACACGACCGAACTGGGAACCCAGTGAAACCTGCAGACAGTTATACGCATAACAATGTCCATAGGTTTCCGTTTCCGTAAGATTACCCTGTTAAAAACCGTTATCAATCCAGTCGACCAGTCATTAATGTAAACACTTTGTGTTCGTATTCACAATACTTACTGAAGTATTACAACCCGCTCTCTGAAAGAATAAATAAATTCCTTAAACCAACTTCTATAAAGTAGAAATTCCGATTCAATTTCTCAAAAATGCTCTCGATCTGTATATGTTCAGTAAAGCAATAATAATAAATCGCATAATGAAAATAAAATATTAAAATTTTATTATACGTTTAATAGAGATACGAATTATCCTCTTTAGTTTGAAACTAACGCTGGGCAAAGCAAATAGATAATTAAATACACCGTTTTAAAAATAAAGAAAGGGTGTTTACATCGTATGTTTGGATTTCAACCGCCTAAGCTGAATTAAATTAAAGAGCGCTTGTATTTATTAAAAACCATTCATCTAATCCCCATCAATCACTGGTGAAGGATCCGTGTTCGTAGAGAGGGAGGCTGTGACCTTTGTCTAATTCCCTAACCGCCCTTCTGTCCCAAATAACTTGGTTTTCGGAAGATCTTCAACCGCCGTGTAAACCCTGAAGGTATCCTTCACTGAGAGGCCTCGAGTATTCCGTTTGGGAGACCGTATACAGTTAAAAATTGACCGAAAGACAATCTAGACTACAGTATATCTTTGGGTGGCGCCCAAGACACATCTAACCGAATCAACTCCAACCAGAAACCGACTTCCGTATTCCGTTCAGGAGTTGATACCGCAAATTAATTAAATAAATACATTTAATTTTATTTAAGATAAATAAAGTTGTTTTCACAAATAAGTCTTAATTTTTGTACTGATGGCATCTGGTTGTAAGTGCAGCAGAAAACTAAAATCACATTCATCAATCTATCAACCTAGATTATCCTTCAATTATGCCGGTTACTGGTCAGAAACCTATTCAATATTAGCGAGAAAGGTGTAATTACATTATCATTTATCAGAGTTTGTCTATACATGACAGAATAGTTTATATACAGATATGAGCGTATTTTAACAAAATTTGATCGAATAAACTTGAAACGTAAACAAGTATATTAAAAAACATTTCAAGCTGCAATAAAGATTAAATATTTATTATTCGTTTCAAATTTTATTTCATAGGGATAAAATAGTAATCTATTCTATTATAAATCTAATTCTGACACGCACCGAAGGAATCTACAAAATTGCAATATGGAAATTATCTTATCCTTGATACGTATTTACATCAATCTGCTATAAATAATTTAAACTTCATTGTTAGATGTCAAACATCGAAAAATTTCAATTATGTCACAATGGATAACGCACATTTATAATAATGAAGTTATTCCATATCATCAAAACTGATATCTATTCACGTTTCCCACAAAATGGTACGCAAAATGTTCGACCTTTAGGTTATGATTTGGAAAGGCTTTTGTTTACGACGCTATTTCGATGTAACAAAATTGTTAGTGATTATATCTTACCATTTCAACCATGAAATCAGATACTTTCTGAAGCAGAATTAGAAATTTAAAGCTTAATTCGTACCTTATTTACGAACAAGTTAGACCATTGAATTAGAATTTTCTACGTTTCAATTAAGTTTTACAACAAATAGGTATCCATTTATCTTGGTAGTAGTATTCGTTGGTCATGCGGAAATTTCAGTTCGAAGTGAAAGGATACATTAGACCCAATCGTGTTTCCTTTGCTCATCTACCTAAATCTGAACAACATTTAGCATTTGAAATAATGATATTAAACGTAAAATGACCATATCACCTATAATCGATAATATATTTATTAGAGGAGTCTTTTCAAATAACACGAAATATTAAAATATTTGTCTCATTGAATATTCAAGTAATGAAACGTCACAGAAATGAAAAAGTCAGTGAGACGTGACATCTATTCAGATTATAATTCTGACGTATTACAATCCACTAACGAAATATGAATAAGTTGAACTTCTTTATAAGAATGGCCGAACTTTTACAAAGCGTTCTATATTTTTTGTTGTTTTATTTAACGTTGATCATAATGGTTGGTTCTTTTCATAGTTTTCGCAATACCTACTCGTTTAATATGTATTCAATCGTGGAGGACGAAGTAGAAGAGGATGTGGTTTAGGTTCATTTAATTAAGCTTAATAATCGCGATAAAAAGTATCCAAGCTGAGTATGAAGCGCACAAACAAAAGAAAATTTTGCTATTATACAGTAGGAAACTTGAGGGATATATAAAATTTGTGCTCTTACGCTTTTCTTGCAAAACACCTATATAAAATCAAGTTTCGCTAATGTTTACAAAATTAAAGGAGACCCACAAGCAGGAATTACTAAATAAACGATATTGGATTTTCCTATAAAGATTATCAACGTAAACCCTATATAAACCTTTAAACTAAACGTAAAAGAACATCGTCGACTTATACACCTCGGGAGGACTAAAGTAATGATCATTAGATAAGACTTAAAAGCGGAAGAAACCTTAATTAGCTGCCTCGAGCGGGATACCGGAAATTTTCTAAGAAACAGACAAATAACTGTGGGTCAGAGTAAATTTATGTGGTGTGTTACTTAATTTGATTATAATTTTGATATAGATGATAAATTTATATAAAAACTCAAAATAGAAAGTTTTTCAATCCCTACTCATAGTCTGTCACGTTTAAAAATTATAACCCATGCTTTATTACTATCTTATTATTATCTAGCATGTAGCAAAAATTGGAGATATTAAAGGTGCGCAATATTACTATTTCGTCCACTTTTCAATGCTCATTTCAAATGTACTCTTTTCCTTAATTTCAGAATTTTCTGATTTCTATTTTTCCCAAAAATTCGATCGCAACTTGCCACGTGGTCGTGGTTTTATCAAGTATTCTAAAATGTAGTATAAGTTCATGAAATTGAACTTGATAACGTATTCATTTTTGGAAGCTTTTAGATTGTAATGTTTTTTTTTTTCTTTTACATATTTGAAATTCTTACAAATGGTAATCGCATTTGGAAACCCTATATTGAAAACGAAATATAATTTTTGGTTTGTTTATCAAGTTTAGATTGGAGTTTTACGTTAAGACCTAGCGTCGTAATGAAATCATCAACTTACACGATATCAATTATGATGCAATTTTCCCGTCCGGTTTTGAGTTTGAGTCGTTTTTGAGGTCGTTTTTGGCGCGCATTAAAAATTTAAGTAACAATTTTTATATTGGATAATGAAGTTATACGGAAAAGAGGATTGAATTTGGGTGAACGTACATTATTCACGAGAGTTAATCTTAGTGCAGACACAGATGTGTTGACAAGCTTACGTTACCGCAGCCGGAGATTATCATTGAACGACGTTACCTCAGATCGGTGTTGAAAGAACTTCTGTTAAAGGACGCAGTTTCCAAATCAACCTGGAAAAGAGGTTTTGGTACCATTTCAACCAACACGTCAACTTTTCGTTAATTGCAGCTTGTCCAGGTGGATATCGTTCAGAATCCTAGAAACCGGGGCTGTGTTAAAACCTAGTGCTCCTCCGTGCTCTTTGTGAATTAAAATCGCCGTATTGCGGAAGAAACAAACGTCAGTTCCTAAAATTCAGACACTCCATTTACTGCTCGTTGGTAATTAAAAAGGCTCGCTTCAAATATATGTTTTTTGAAGTAATAATTATCGTTCCTAATCTGTATCTAATTAGAATGAAACTAATAAGCAACGTGTAAATATAGATATTAGTGTGTAGTACAAGCAAATGAAATATTAATCAAATGCAATTTGGAAAGTGAAGCGACTCGCCGCTTTCTTTCACGAGGTGGGTCATGTTTTGGTGGTTCGAGCACAGTTACAACGTCGATCAAATTGTGGAAACCGCAGAGGGGTAATAACTGTTTAGTGGTTTGTCTTTGTAAACAAATTATATTTTTTAAAACTTAAGACTTTACCCTTACATGACATTACATTTTTCAACGCTCTGCCTAGTTGCCACTAGTCTTAATGCCCACACCGTGTTGCCAACCTACATACTATGCAATATCCCCCTTTCTCTAATAATTTTAAGAATCTTATCCTACTATATAATCTTTATACTTAACTGGTAATTTAATTTGTCTTTTAGATTTACTTACTTTATTTAACACATCCTTAACATTATCACTATTACTACTTTTATTTTCTACTAATTCTGATTTATTCATTTCATACCTATTTAATGATTTTCTTAAGTCAACTTTATTTCTACGAATTATTTCGCCTTTAGCATCTTTCACAATATATGATGTAGGCGAATAGTGTGTTTCAACAACCACTCCTGGCTCCCATTCTTTTCCTTTCCTTATAGTTATATTTTTCCCCTCTTCAAATTGATTTTTTTCTTTAGCCTTTCTATCATAATACCACTTAGTTAAATTTTGCTTATTAACTATGTTTTTTGAAACAAATGCATTATCTGATGTTTGAGGTATTAAGAATTCTCTCCGAATAGGTAGCTTTATTTTCAAACGTCTGCCCATTAGCAATTAAGCAGGAGTATAGTTTTAGTGTTCAATGACGGTATTTCGATAATTTAGTAAGGCAATATCTAAGTCACATCCCTCTTTCAAAATGTTTTTGGCAATTTTCACTCCACTTTCTGCCAACCCGTTAGATTTTTTCTTTGTAGCCTTGGTGATACAACCTCACAAATGGCTTTTTTATTTATGGTTACTAGCGGCTGATGGTCTGATCAAACTATCAATTTTCTACCATATACAAAATTATGGAACTTTTTAGCTGGAAATAAAAGGGCTAAATATTGTTTCTCAATTTGTGCGAATCTCTGTTCGGTTTGTGTCATACAACGGGATGTATAACCTACTACTTTACCCTCTTGCATGAGCATGCCCCTTTTCAATCATTCAATGCATCTGTTTGAACACTTACCTGTTTGTTTTCATTAAAATGTACTAATACAGGTGCCCTTGACAAAATTTCTTTTAAATTATTGAATGCCCTTTGTTGAACCCCTGGCCACTCAAAGTACACATCCGACTTTAATAACGCTCTTAAAGGTGCAGTTATTTGTGACATATTTGGTATAAAATTTCTAAAATAATTAAAACTGCCTAGAACCATCTGTAAATCTTTTTTATTTTCAAACTCTCCCAAATTTACTATTGATTTAATGTGGTCATCAGGTCTTACACCTTGTTTTGAGAATATATAACGTAAACGTTTAACTTCCGGTACTCTATACTGTTACTTATTTTTGTTAAATTTTACATTTAATTTGTTCGCGGGTTCCACCACTTTTCTTAAAATTTCGTCATGTATCTTTTCATTTGTACCTGCTATTAACAGGTCATCAAGGTAAACTATTACCCCCTCAATATCACGGAAATTTTGATTGTTTATTTTTTGAAAATATTCTGTAGCATTACTCGGACCAAAAGGAACTCTTTTAAATTTAAGATAACCAAATGGCTTTGAAAAAGTACATAGATCAGCTGATTTTTCATCTAATTCAACATGGTAAAACCCATGCTTTAGATCCAATACAGAAAAGCAAGCTTTACCTGCCAACTTAGCACTAATATCATCCAATGTAGGTATTAAACAAAATTCCCTTTTTATATCCTTGTTTATCTCTACCAGATCCAAACACAACCTAATCAACCCATCTAGTTTTTCTATAATTACTAAGTTGCTGGACCATTCTACTAACCCTTCATATTTCTCAATAATTTTCTGATTTTATAATTCTAATAATTTTTTCTTTAACTTGGTGATTTTACAATTGGCACTGCTTCAGATTTTAAATTTATTTTACATTTCTGTTCAAATTTTCCTACCCTTGAAATAACGTTTCATTAACATTTATGAAACTAACTTTATCTGTAGTGCTTTTAACATTCTTAACTCTCTGCAGTAATTCTAACTCTATGCAAGATTGAAGTCCTAGTAGAGGCACAGACTTATCATTTACAACAACAGATTAGTCAATTTTGAGAATGAATTTACATTAGGTACATAATAAATTTACTTTGCCCAACGGCTTAATCCTTGTACCTCCATAAGATTCCAATACAATGTTTGTTTATTGTACCTCTGGGTTACCTAGAGACCTCACGTTCTGAGCCGATATCAAATTTACTCCAGCCCCTGTATCTAATTTAACCTCAATATATTTATCATTAATTTTAATGGTCTCTATGTATTAACTGACTTTAAGTTTGCTAATTTTACAGTTTCAACATTCAATGAGGTTTCATACGAGCATTCACCTCACATATCTTCGATTTCTTTTACCATTTTCACCCGGCAGCAACTCTTAAAATGATTCTTATTTCCACACCGGCCACATACTTTTCCATAAGCTGAACATTCATTTAGACCATGTGCATGGTTACACCAAAAATACTTAAATTTCTTCGTCTTTACATTCCCTTGAGTTTCGTTTAAATTTTTCATTTTCATTACTTTTGTCTTTTTACTGTGAATTGTCACTTTCATTCTTTATTATATTAATTTTCATTTCTTCCCCTTGGATGATTTGCAACTGCCCTTTTGTCACATTGCTGGCTTTGAATACTTCTATATACTTTTCTAACTTTAAGTCTTCAACATTTAACCACCTCTCCTGCCACCCAGCATCTTTTATGCACAACACAATTTTGTCTCTTAACATTTCATCTTCTTTGTCTCCGAATTCACAACTCTTAACTGACTTTTTGGTGACTTGTAGGAAATGATGAACGGATTCCCCTTCTTCCATTACTTTTTTAAAAAACACAAATCTCTCATAAATTATGTTTCTCTTCGGATTCATATATTCTTCAAATTCATCTACCACTTTTTTATGATTCTGTTTATCAGTATCAGTTAATTTAAAAAAATTGTAAACATCAATACCATAATTAAAATTTTCGGCTAAATTTCCGTCAAATTTCATTCTTGCCGGTATTCTGTTCTCCATATTTCCTTCTTTGTACAATTAAAAAACTCACTCACAATTCACGTTGTTAACTTCACTTATAAAATTTCTTCTTTGTAAAATTCAAGCAATCCTCCACATCGACTGCGCCATGTTTAGTGGTGTTTGAAAACCAAATATATTTTTTACACCTTAAGACTTTATTCTTAATGACATTACATTTTTCAACCCCCTGCCTAGTTGTCACTCGTCTTAGTAGCCACACCGTGTTGCCAACCTACATACTATGCAACAATAACATCCGCATACGTATTTTGACTGAGTTAGTAACAATTTGTAATAAATAGTTCTGCGTGTTTCTTCCAGTGTTGTAACGGTTGAATACGCTGTCCTTTACGATCAAATTTCTTAAGATTTTCTTGTTTAAATTTTAATGCAAGCGTATTCATCCGTGTTATAATCAAAATTTATATAAGTTTTTTTACCTGTTGTATTGACTATTGTGTAATGAAATTTTGTTACGATTGCGTTGAAAGGGGAAACGCAGATTATTTGTTATAACCATTTTATCTTGTCTTAACCTTCGTAAAACTGGGTAACTTTGTACCCTTTTAAGTACCAAGTGGTGTATTTTTATACCCCAGCTTATGTTTGCGTTTTTTACAGAAATTTATTAATTACCTTATTAATAATGTACAATCAAACACAAATATTAAATATTCATAACAAATATTTATTTAACGATATTTACAATAAAGAAATATAACCGAAAAATTTTGACTTTTTGAAGTCCATGAATAATGAAAAGATTAACTAATGTTTACACTCACTGCAAGCAATTTTTTATGGCTATGATCTTGATAGACAGAATTTCCACAAATCTCGCATTTATTGCGAGTATTCCTGTCTTTCTGGCGTGGGCAGATAACACTGCGACCAGAAGATTTCTCCTCAATTGGTTTCACGGTACAACAGCCCAACTCGGTAACAACTGTAACCATGTGTAGTTTCTCTATACTGTCCTTGTTTTTGTATCTTCTAATTGAGGTTTTACAAGTTCTCTACCAATTTGTGCCTGGCATCCAAATATGGCTCGTTAGAATCAGGATATTATAGCGTCCATAGAATAAAAGAGTTTAGAGCCGCGGTATCAATAAGACGGTCAAAAATAACCATTGATCATCTATTTGTCATTCGTCGTATAGTATATTCCTTCACCATTTTTGCTGCTGTATCAATAGCACCTTTTGTGCTACTGTAGTGTAACACTATTTCTGGTTTGTACATACTGCGTGTTTCAAAAAACGTTCAGCCAATTTCTAGGGTAAATAGAATACTAAAAAATAACGTTAGTTTGGTTAATAAACATGTGTCCGAAAATGTTTCATTAAGCAGATACGGCCTTGTAAACGTGGCCCCAAAAATCTTTCTTTTTTTATTATCTCTGCAACGGTTTAAGATACCTAAATGAAATTTAGACCACAAATACCTTTGATTAGGTCATAAAAGATAGCGTCGCTAAAGGGGGGGTGCCACTTATTTTGCCCCCAAACTTTTTTTTATGGGAATATTTTTAATTTTTTGGGCAAAAATAGTATTTCTTAAACAATTTGCCACAAAACAATACTCTCGTTGAAAGTCAAAAAAATTACTTGTTTTGGGGTTACAAAAAATAAAAAAAAGGATTATTAGGGCCACTTTTACAGGGCAGTATCTTCTTAAGGAGGCATCGTCGGACACATATATATTAAGCAAGCTAAAGTTATTTTTTAATATTCTATTTACCCTAGAAATTAGCGGAACGTTTTTTGAAACAAGCTCTATATGCCTGATAACTAATTTTATCTAAAGCATATTCAGTGGATAATAAATTTACTGCCTTGTCTTATCACTTAAATAGGAGACTAATGTGTAGTACTTGGTAAAAACGAAAATGTTGGAGCGTTCTGGACGAGTTTTATTGAGCAAAAGTTCTTTTGGAGTAAAAGATTAGTTTTTACGTATTGTACCACAAAAAAAACAATTTTCTAGCTAAAAGTTTGTCATCCGAAGACAGATGTAAAAAAAATATCCGTTGTAATTCCGTACCCTTCAGACAATGTTCAACTATATTGAGGATCACCCATTCTGCTTGGATCTTTTCTACAACATTGTTCTGTTCTCCTAAATATACCTGTAGATTATTAGTATAGGTGTTGGTGGCGTCATATAGAGCCCAACTTTTATCCCGTATTTGTTTGGTTTGTGTTTGGAATACACTCTAAATGTCGCACGACCTCCAAAACCGAGAAGTTGTTCGTCGACGGTCATGTGAGTTCCAGGATACATCATTCCTTTGAAATTATCAACAAATTTTCCAAATACGCATCTAGTTGGTGCTAACTAATCTACAACTTTACGTTCTGCTCTAGTTTCAAAGTAATCAAAACGAATGCGTTTTGTAAGTACAATAAATCTGTCTCTTGACATAGTCGCAGGAAAAATGGGATCACTATAGCACTTTTCTGAAATCTACAACATTTCAACTGCCTCCTTTGTAGCTTTCAGAGCTCCATGGGAAATCATAAGACTTAAATAAGCCTTAATTTCTGCTACCTTCCGTAAGCCCAAGACCATGTCTCATGATATCTCTTGTAGTAGACTTAGTGGATCATATTGCTCGTACCAAATTGTACCATCTTTACTAGTACCGGCAGGCACCAAAGTATCAATAATATCATTGTGATCATCTTGACTCGAAATTTCAGGTGCTTCGACACATCCGATTGAACAAGGTCCTCTTCATTTGAATCCTCAAAGGGGCCAATCTGCACTTATGTCAAGATTTCCCTCATGATATATTTGGAATTCGTCATCCCTTAATCTGTGGGAACTTATTGGTTTTCCACCTGGCGTTTTCTAAAATATCAAGTCACTAGGTAGCAATAAATAAAATATAATATACCAATCCTTACTACGATTCTAACTAAGAATTAAAATAATTTTAACTAAACAGTTCACAAAGTTAATATTTCACCGACCACCAACAAAATAGAAATAAAATTTAATCGATGGTACGGCTTAAAAAATAAGAATAGACAGGAAAGACTAGCAAAAACTATTGTATAAGACTACATATTTTACGGAATGGGCTGTTTTTGTACCCCAAACCATTTGTACATTCAAAAAAGGTTAGTAATTATTGTATGTCTGCCAACGTTTAACATTATATTAGAAAAGACAATCAGCATTTCTAAAAGGATTTTCGCATAACATTGATGAAACAAAATGTCTTCAATATTTCATGGAAAACATCAAATTGGGTGCAAAATTACCCCAGTTAGTATTGGGAAGGTTAAGAGTAAAATTTACAGTAATTTAGAAATTGCAGACGTTTGAAACTAGATAGCATCACTGCATTTTAGGTAAGCAATGTAATTTAATTTTTGAGGGAAGCTCTACGTAATCATTATTTGAAATTTCTGTGCTGGTATACTTGTAATACACATATGCAGGTTAATGAAATTTTTGGGCTTTTGTTTGTAATGTGAATAACCCTATTCCCTACAAGTATTTATTTAGGATAAACGTGCAAAATTATTTGTAGCCTTACAGGTATAGCAAAGATCTGCAGACCGCTTGCTCTTTCTTTAACCGAAACACGAGTTACTGAGGAAATTGATGATGCAGAATTATTTATGAATAATTATAATTTTTTTAAGATGTAATTCGCATCGCAGATATATCGAAGGGGTTGTGGTATACTTGCGTAATGAATTATGAAAAGGTAAATACTCTCATTAGTAGAGCTAACTATAGGATATTATAAATAATGATATGTATTAATAAGCAAAAAATGTACTTAGTGACAGTTTATCATTCCCCCAATGCTAGTCATGTTGAGTTCTTAAATAACTTTTATAATTTTTGTGATGAGTAAGTGACACCAGGAAAGTTTATATTAATTTTAGGTGATTTTAATATAGATTTACCTCAAAATACTACAAACAGTTTTATACTAGAAATTATAATTAAAAGTCTTTGATTAAACAAATAATAACTCAACCCACCAGAACGATCAGTACATCTGCTACATTAATAGACCTTATATTGAATAATACCTATTGTTTGTTAGGCAGTGTTTTTCGGAACCAAAAATAACAGATCACGATTTAATAGGAATAATATTAGATCAACAAACTGATACATCGGGTATAACATTTGAAATTATTAAAAAGCGTGATCTTAGGACAGAAAATATGGTACTAATTTCCGAAATACTAATTAGTAAGCAGTGGGCGTATAGTTCAGTTAACGTAAATATAGATTACATGACATTTTTTATAACATAATTGGAGCAATAGACGAAGTTGCACCGGAAATTTCACTGAAAATTAGAAACAAGCGTGGAAATCTATGGTTTTATAGTTACATATTCTCTTTATTGAAGGATCGCCAGACGCTTATAAACTATTTAAAAACACTAGGTAGCCTCAGAACTGGGAAAAATATAAAAAGCTAAGAAATAAAACTGTAAATGCTTGAAAAATGGCCAAAAAACATATTACCAAAATAAAATTGATAAAAATAAAAACATTTGTAAGGAAATGTGGAAAGACTCTTATTAAGAAGAAAACAGGGAACTTTACAGATAAAATTCAATTTAATGACAACATCATTTACACTAGTCATTTACAAGAAATAGCTAATACTTTTTATATTTATTTTAACGAAAGCTTGAAGGTAATTATCTACAGTATAAATTTAGATTAAGCACAATAAATGAACTTAAAGATGTTGTTTTTAATCTTAAAAATAAAGCAACGTCAAATACCATAAATCTTTATATAATTAAAAATACGTTTGAAATAATTCGTTACCCTCTTCTTCATTGTGTAAACGCATCCCTAAAATTTGGAAAGTTCCCTAATAATCCTAAAGTAAGCACGATCATTCCAATTCCTAAAGTTAAAAATGCATGTTAAGCCTGTTAATTTATTACCTTGGTGTGAGAAAATCCTGGAGGTAGTATGTCTACCGGCAAGTTGTTGAATGTTTTGAAAACAATCATTTATTAACGAAACGCCAAACTGATTTCAGAGAAAAACATTCTTGTGAGTCAGGGTCGCAACTAGTTGTAACAGAATGGCTTAATGAAATGACTTCTAATAACACCACTGTTGCAGTTTTTATTGATTTGAGACGAGCATTCGAGAGTGTAGAGATGAATATCCTTCTAATAAAATTGTTGTATTATGGAATTAACGGAATACTTAGGTAATAGATATCATGTAACTACATTCGGTAATAAAATATCTGATCCCATTAAATCTTGCCATGGAGTTCCTCAAGAAAGTGTGCTTGGGCATCTGCTATTTATTATTTACATTAATGATATATCGCGCATTGTCAATTTATGCAAACTATTCTTATTTGCTGATGATATTTTATTGTACGTCTCCGGAGAAAATTTACCACACATGTCTAATGTAATTAATACTGAAGTAAATAGTATATCCCACTAGTTAATTGAAAATAAATTAAAAGTTAACGTTGATAAAACAAAATGCATAGTAATCGCTTCTAAATATAATTTCGGTTCGATAATATAAATCTAGAAATTTTTAATGAAATCAATAAACGTCTGAAATTTAATAGTCACACTGATTTTGTTGTTAAAAGAATTGCAAAGGAGGTTGGATTACTGTCTAGGATCTTTAGGAGTCTATTGGCTTGGTCACGATTGTTGGTTTTTGAACAATAATTCAGCCGCATTTTGATTACTGCAGTTCTGTTCTGCTAATGGCTGGTGGGACGCAGATTCAAAAACTTCAGATATTACAAAATCGTACAATGCGTATCATTTTACAAAACCATAAATAATATGATGCCAAATTATCTTATTAACTTCATAATCCCAAATAGTCAAATACATGAATAAAATGCTCGTAGAGCTCAAGACTTTCGAATGGTACAAGGCGTTAACAAAATAAGCTGCAGAAATATATTTGAAATAGGATTAAGATCTATACAACAAGTTGTCGGCTAAAACTCGATACGCACCTACTGTAAAAGTAAACAAAAGCATGCTAAAACCGAAGAGCGACACAATTTTTTGATTGCTTCTACCAGTGATATATTTATTGTTCTTATAATTTTATTTATAGTCTGGTTTGTTATATTAGGTTTTGACATTATTTATTTATAACTACCGATGCAACTAATTTGTGTATATGTGTGTTCGCGTGTCCGCGTGTCCGCGTGTCCGCGTGTTCGCGTGTCTGCGTGCCTGCGTGTCTGCGTGCCAGCGTGCCTACATGTCTGCGTGTCTGCGTCTTTGCGTGTCTGCGTGTCTGCGTGTCTGCGCGTCTGCGTTTCTAGGTGTCTGCGTGTCTGCGTGTCAGCGTGTCTTCATGTCTGCGTGTCTGCATCTTTGCGTGTCTGCGTGTCTCCATGTCTACGTATCTGCGTGCCTGCGTGTCTGCGGTCTGCGTGTCTGCGTGTCTGCGTGTCTGCGTGTCTGTGTGTCTGTGTTTTTTTGTTTTTGTTTAATAATCTTTATTCAGCATGCACCATTAACATATTACATGCTTAATTGTCTTTTATAATATAGTTAAAACTATTATCTCTAACTGTTATATCATCAATTTAAGTAAGTGTTCATCATATACATATCAACAGTGATAATAATATTCATACGTTACTATGAAATTACCCAACTGCCTAACCATAAAAACTTAGGCATAACTAACACGACAATAAAATTAATACAATAACTACTATGCAAGACAACAATAAATATTAGGTAACTAAAAATTCGAAATCTATACATTTAACAAATTCATTTAAATAACACGTAAATCTTGAAATTAAAATGTTTTCCAGAATTGGCCAGCTTTCTCCATCATTTCTTATTCTGTTAATTAATAGATCTCCTTGATTATTTAGTATTGCACAACTGTATAATAAATGGTGAACTGTTTGTTCTTCATGATTACATTTACACATTGAATTTTCTTTATGCCAAAACGTTTTAAAAAAATTTTTTTTTCCTCTAGTGTTAGTAATTCTATCATACCACAATTTAGATCTACAATTACTATCTATTCCAATTAATAGTGCTTCCCTTTTTCCTAATTCAATGATATTTGTTAGTAATCTCAAACTACAATTAGGATCATTATTGATATCAAAATGTATACTTCCAAAAATTTAAGATTTCTCATCAACAATCATTATAATAACAACTCAATTTTCCGAAGGTATTTTGGTAATTAAAATTCTACATAATGTGTTATTCCTCAAAATGATAGCTGCTCTTTTTTTTTATCACCACACTCGAAAGTAATGTAATCATTTGGGTATCCTTTAACTCGATTCTTAACAGTGTAAGGTTCTTGTGCTAAAGCTATATCTTTTTTATAATTTTTCAGACGATGTATTAAATTTAAAGTGGCTGCCTTTGAATGTTGCATATTTAACTGAATGCACTTAATATTAAGTTTTCTTCTAGATTTATGAGCCATTATCTAATAATTAGTATTTTCTTGATACTTCCGTACAATGTCTACATAACATGGACAATTTTTGTCTAGGCCAGAATGATTTTCATTAATTTTTCATTTTTCGTGTATTTGTTCCTATTTACAGAATTAATACATTTATGTTCCTCCTTTACTGCCTTACATTCTCTAAGACTGTGATTTTCTGCACATAAAGGACAAATTGTTTCACCTTTGCAACCTTTTGCCCTATGATTAAATTTAGAACATTTAAAACATCTATTTACATTTATATAATCCTCAATTTTACAAATACTCCATCCCAATTTCAACTTCTTGTTTAATAATTTTAGTCTTGCTGTAGAGTTAACTTCAACTATTAAATTTGACAATTTTCTTTTACTTATAAAAATGGCTTTTGGAATAAGTAAATCCTCGTTTAATTTTAATTCTGGATTTTGTAAATTTATAATTTCTTTCGCACTTTCTAAACTTATTTCTTCCGGAATGTTATATATAATCATTTCAGGATCTCTTAACTTTGAATAAACAGCTTCCAAATAATTTCCACAAACTTCATTTATTTTATTTTGCAGTAATTCTGCATCTTTTTCGATTTCAGATTCAATCAAAATTCTACCATCTCTTAAAGATTTAAATGTATTAATGCCAATTTGTAGTTCAGTAGGATTCAGTTTAGATATAATTTGCGTCTTCATTACATCAACAGATTGATCTACTTTAGATTTAACGAACACTTTAAATTTTTTATTCTCACTTGTATTTGAAATATTTTTGACAGTTTCCGAATATATCAACCTTCTATCAATTTTTACGTTTGGAGGATTTAATTCAGGAAAATCCTTTTGGTGCTTGGCCTAATTGACAATTTCAGCATCCTTAGTCTTTATATTATTCAGTAATTTGATGTAAACTTTACGCAAGCTTGAGACAGACTTAAAAATATCTTGACGTAAATTGTTTTTTAAATTTCCACTTTTTTCACAAACATTAACCAGTGCTTGAAGTGATTCTTCCAATAATTCATCAATATTGAAGTCTTCTGACATGTTAATTGCAATAAATAACACGAATAACTCTATTAATATCTACTATTCAGTAATAAAATTGGAGACGGTCTGTCTGTCGGCGTGTCTGCGTGTCTGGGTGTATGTGTATCTGTCTGCCTGTGTGCCTGTGTGTCTGTATGTCTTGTGTCTGTGTGTCTTGTGTCTTGTGTCTGTGTGTTGTGTGTCTTGTGTCTGTGTGTCTGTGTGTCTGTGTGTCTGTGTGCCTGTGTGTTGTGTGTCTGTGTGTCTGTGTGTCTGTGTGTCTGTGTGTCTGTGTGTCTTGTGTCTTGTGTGTCTGTGTGTCTGTGTGTCTGTGTGTCTGTGTTTGTGTGTTGTGTGTCTGTGTGTCTGTGTGCCTGTGTGTCTGGGTGTCTTGTGTCTTTGTTGTGTGTGTCTGTGTGTCTTGTGTCTGTGTGTCTGTGTCTTGTGTCTGTTGTCGTGTGTCTGTTGTCTGTGTGTCTGTGTGTCTGTGTGTCTGTGTGTTGTGTGTTGTGTGTTGTGTGTTGTGTGTCTGTGTGTCTTGTGTCTTGTGTCTGTGTGTCTGTGTCTGTGTGTCTTGTTGTGTTTGTGTGTGTGTGTGTGTGTGTGTGTGTGTGTGTGTGTGGTGTGTGTGTGTGTGTGTGTGTGTGTGTGTGTGTGTGTGTGTGTGTGTGCCTGCGTGTCTTTGTGTCTGTGTGTCTGTGTGTCTTGTGTCTGTGTGTCTTGTGTCTGTGTTTCTGTGTTTCTTTCTGTGTGTCTTGTGTCTGTGTGTCTTGTGTCTTGTGTCTTGTGTCTGTGTTATGTGTTTGTGTGTCTCTGTGTCCGCGTGTTCCGGTCCCGTGCCCTGTCCACGTTTCTGTGTGTCTTGTGTCTGTGTGTCTGAGTGCCTGTGTGCCTGTGTGTGTGCCTGTGTCCCTGGTCCCTGTGTGTGTCTGTGTGTCTGTGTGTCCTGTGTCCGTGTGTCCGTGTGTCCGTGTGTCCGGTGTCCGGTTGTGTGTGTCCGTGTGTCTGTGTGTCTTGTGTCTTGTGTCTGTGTGTCTGTGTGTTTTGTGTCTGTGTGTCTGTGTGTTGTGTCCTGTGTGTCTGTGTGTCTGTGTGTCTGTGTCTTGTGTCTGTGTGTTGTGTGTTTGTGTCTGTGTCTGTGTGTCTGTGTGTCTGTGTGTCTGTGTGTTGTGTGTGTTTTGTGTGTCTGTGTGTTTGTGTCTGTGTGTCTTGTGTGTTGTGTGTCTGTGTGTTGTTGTTGTGTTGTGTCTGTGTGTCTGTGTGTCTGTGTGTCTTGTGTTGTCTGTGTGTCTGTGTTCTGTGTGTTGTGTGTCTTTGTGTCTGTGTGTCTGTGTGTCTTGTGTCTGTGTGTCTGTGTTGTGTCTGTGTGTCTGTGTGTCTGTGTGTTGTGTCTTGTGTTGTGTGTTTGTGTCTGTGTTTGTTTTTTGTGTTGTGTGTCTGTGTGTCTGTGTGCTGTGTGTCTTTGTGTGTCTGTGTCTGTGTGTCTGTGTGTCTGTGTTTTGTGCTGTGTCTTGTGTTTGTGTGGTTTCTTGTGTCGTGTCTTGTGTCTGTGTGTTGTGTTTTGTGTCTGTGTGTTGTGTTGTGTGTGTTGTGTGTTTGTTGTGTTGTGTGTTGTCTTTGTTGTGTCTGTGTGTCTTGTGTTTGTGTGTTGGGTTGTGTGTGTGTTTGTGTGTTGTTGTTGTGTGTTTGTGTTCTGTGTCTTGTTGTGTGTGTGTGTGTGTGTGTGTGTTTGGTGTGTGTTTGGTGTGTGGTGTGTGTGTGTTGTGTGTGTGTGTTGTGTGTGTGTGCGTGTGTTGTGTGTTGTGTGTTGTGTTGTTGTGTTGTGTGTTTGTGCTGGTGTCGTGTGTCTGGTGTCGTGTGTCTGTTTGTGTCTGTGTGTCTGTGTGTCTTTGTGTCTGTGTGTGTGTTGTGTCTGGTTGTGTCTGTGTTGTGTGTGTTGTTGTTGGTGTCTGTGTGTTGTGTGTTTGTGTGTGTCGTGTGTGTGTGTTGTGTGGTGTGTGGTGTTGTTGTGTTGTGTGTTGGTGTCTGTGTGTGTGTTGTGTTTGTGTGTGTTGTGTGGTTGTGTTGTCTGTGTGTGTGTGGTGTTTGGTGTTGTGTGTCTGTGTGTTGTGTGTTGTGTGTTTGTGTGTTTGTGTGGTTTGTTTGTGTCTGTGTGTCTGTGTCTGTGTGTCTGTGTGTCTGTGTGTTGTGTTGTGTGTTGTTGTCTGTGTTGTGTGTTGTGTGTCTGTGTGTCTGTGTTGTTTGTGTGTTGTGTGTTGTGTGTTTGTGTGTTGTGTTGTGTGCTGTGTGTCTGTGTTGTTTCTGTGTGTTTGGTTTGTGTCTTGTGTTGTGTGTGTGTGTGTGTGTGTGTGTGTGTGTGTGTGTGTGTGGGTGTTTGTGTGTGTGTGTGTGGGTCCTGTGTGTGTGTGTTGTCTGTGTTGTGTGTTGTGTGTGTCTGTGTGTTGTGTGTGTGTGTTTGTGTTGTGTGTTGTGTGTTGTGTGTGTGTGTTGTGTGTTGGTGTGTTGTGCTGTGTGTCGTGTGTCTGTGTTTGTTTGTGTTGTGTGTGTGTGCTGTGTGTGTTGTTGTGTGTCTGTGTGTTGTGTCTTGTGTCTTGTGCTGTGGTCTGTGTGTCTGTGTGTCTGTGTGTCTGTTGTCTGTGTGCTGTGTGTCTTGTGTCTGTGTTTGTGTGCTGTGTTTGTGTCTGTTGTCTGTGTGTCTGTTCTTGTGTCTGTGTGTCTTTGTCTGTGTGTTGTGTGTGTGTGTTGTGTTGGTGTGTTGGGTGTGTGTGTTGTGTTGTTGTCTGTGTGTCGTGTTTTGTTTGTGTTTGTGTTGTGTGTGTGTGTGTGTGTGTGTTGTGTGTTTGTGTGTGTGTGTGTGTGTGTTGTGTCGTGTGTCGGGTGTCTGTGTGTGTGTGTTGTGTGTGTGTTGTGTGTTGTGTGCGTGTGTGTGTGTTGTGTTGTGTGTTGTGTTGTGTGTTGTGTGTGTGTGTGTGTTGTGTGTCTGTGTTGTGTGTGTGTTGTGTGTGTGTGTTGTGTGTGTGTGTGTGTTGTGTGTCTGTGTTGTGTTCTGTGTGTCTGTGTGTCTGTGTGTTGTGTGTTGTGTGTGTGTCTGTGTGTGTTTTGTGTTTGTGTGTTGTGTGTGTGTGTGTTGTGTGTGTGTGCTGTGTGTTGTGTCTGTGTGTTTGTGTGTGTTGTGTGTTGTTGGTTTGTTTTGTGTCTGTGTGTTGTGTGTTGTGTTGTGTGTTGTGTTGTGTGTTGTGTGTGTGTGTGTTGTGTGTTTGTGTTGTTGTTGTGTTGTGTGTTGTGTGTTGTGTGTTGTTGTGTTGTGTTGTTGTTGTGTGTCTGTGTGTTGTGTTTGTGTCTGTGTGTTGTGTGTGTTGTGTGTTGTGTGTTGTGTGTTGTGTGGCTGTGTGTTGTGTCTGTTGTCTGTGTGTCGTGTTTTTCTGTGTGTCTGTGTGTCTGTGTGTTTGTGTTTTGTGTTGTGTGTTGTGTGTTGTGTGTCTGTGTGTCTGTGTTTGTGTGTCTGTGTCTGTGTTTTGTGTCTGTGTGTCTGTGTGTGTGTGTTGTGTGTGTGTGTCTGTGTTGTGTTCTGTGTCTGTGTGTCTGTGTCTGTGTTCTGTGTTCTGTGTTCTGTGTGTTGTTTCTGTGTGTCTGTGTGTGTCTGTGTGTTGTTGTGTGTGTGTGTTGTGTGTTGTGTGTTGTGTGTGTCTTGTGTGTCTGTGTGTGTTGTGTCTGTGTGTGTGTGTGTGTTGTGTGTGTGTGTGTGTGTGTGTGTGTTGTGTCTGTGTGTCTGTGTGTGTGTGTGTTGTCTGTGTTGTGTGTTGTGTGTGTGTGTGTGTTGTGTGTCTGTGTGTCTGTGTGTTGTGTGCTGTGTGTCTGTGTGTCTGTGTGTCTGTGTGTTCTGTGTGTCTGTGTGTTGTGTGTCTGTGTTGTTGTGTCTGTGTCTGTGTGTTGTGTTCTGTGTGTCTTGTCTGTGTGTCTGTGTGTCTGTGTGTCTGTGTGTGCTGTGTGTCTGTGTGTCTTGTGTCTGTGTGTTGTGTCTGTGTGTCTGTGTTCTGTGGTCTGTGTTCTGTGTGTCTGTGTCTGTGTTCTGTGTGTTGTGTGTCTTGTGTGTGTCTGTGTGTGTGTGTCTGTGTGTCTGTGTCTGTGTTGTGTGTGTCTTGTGTGTTGTTTGTTGTGTCTGTGTTGTTTGTGTGTTCTGTGTGTCTGTGTGTCTTGTGTTGTGTGTTGTGTGTTGTGTTCTGGTGTGTGTGTTGTGTGTTTGTGTTGTGGTCTGTGTGTCTGTGTGTCTGTGTGTCTGTGTGTCTGTGTGTCTGTGTTCTGTGTGTCTGTGTGTCTGTGTGTCTGTGTTCTGTGTTGTCTGTGTGTCTGTGTCTGTGTCTGTGTGTCTGTGTGTCTGTGTGTTGTCTGTGTGTCTGTGTGTCTGTTGTGTCTTGTGTCTGTGTTCTGTGTGTCTGTGTGTCTGTGTGTTGTGTGTCTGTGTCTGTGTGTCTGTGTGTTGTGTTGTGTTGTTCTGTGTGTCTGTGTGTCTGTGTGTCTGTGTGTCTGTGTGTTGTGTGTGTCTGTGTGTCTGTGTGTTTGTGTCTGTGTGTTGTGTGTTGTTGTGTTGTGTTGTGTGTTGTGTGTCTTGTGTGTTGTGTGTCTGTGTGTCTGTGTGTCTGTGTCTGTGTGTCTGTGTCTGTGTGTCGTGTGTCTGGTGTCTGTGTGTCTGTGTGTCTGTGTGTCTTGTGTCTGTGTGTCTGTGTGTCTGTCTGTTGCTGTGTCTGTGTCCGTGTGTCTGTGTGTCTGTGTGTCTGTGTGTCTGTGTGTCTGTGTGTCTGTGTGTCTGTGTGTCTGTGTTCTGTGTGTGTGTCTGTTGTGTCTGTGTGTCTGTGTTGTGTCTGTGTTGTGTGTCTGTGTGTCTGTGTTCTGTGTGTCTGTGTGTCTGTGTGTCTGTGTCTGTGTTCTGTGTGTCTGTGTGTCTGTGTGTCTGTGTGTCTGTGTGTCTGTGTGTCTGTGTCTGTGTGTCTGTGTGTCTGTGTGTCTGTGTCTGTGTGTCTGTGTGTCTGTGTTCTGTGTGTCTGTGTCTTGTTGTGTGTCTGTGTGTCTGTGTTCTGTGTTCTGTGTGTTGTTCTGTTGTCTGTGTTTGTGTCTGTGTTGGGTGTCTGTGTCCTGTGTGTTGTGTGTCTGTTGTCTGTGTGTGTGTCTTTCTGTGTCTGTGTCTTGTGTCTGTGTGTTGTGTGTGTGTTGTTGTGTGTTGTGTTTGTGTTGTGTGTTTGTGTTGATGTTGTGTTTGTGTGTCTGTTGTCTGTGTGTCTTTTGTGTCTGTGTGTTGTGTGTTGTGTTTGTGTGTTGTGTGTTGGTGTCTGTGTTGTGTTTGTGTGTTTGTGTCTTTGTGTGTCTGTGGTCTGTGTGTCTGTGTGTCTGTGTGTCTGTGTGTCTGTGTGTCTGTGTGTCTGTGTGTTGTGTGGTTCTGTGTGTCTGTGTGTTCTGTGTGTCTGTGTGTCTGTGTCTGTGTCTGTGTGTCTGTGTCTGTGTGTCTGTGTGTCTGTGTGTCTGTGTGTCTGTGTGTCTGTGTGTCTGTGTGTCTGTGTGTCTTGTGTCTGTGTGTCTGTGTGTCTGTGTGTGTGTGTGTCTGTGTTCTGTGTGTGTCTGTGTGTCTGTTGTCTGTGTTCTGTGTTCTGTGTGTCTGTGTGTCTGTGTATTGTTGTCTGTGTCTGTGTGTCTTGTGTCTGTGTGTCTGTGTGTTCTGTGTGTCTGTGTGTCTGTGTGTCTGTGTTGTCTTGTGTCTTGTGTCTGTGTGTCTGTGTGTGTGTTGTGTCTGTGTGCTGTGTGTCTGTGTGTCTGTGTGTCTGTGTCTGTGTTCTGTGTGTCTGTGTGTCTGTTGTGTGTCTGTGTGTCTGTGTGTCTGTGTGTCTGTGTGTCTGTGTTCTGTGTGTCTGTGTTGTGTCTGTGTCTGTGTGTCTGTGTGTCTGTGTGTCTGTGTGTCTGTGTGTCTGTGTTGTGTGTCTGTGTTCTGTGTGTCTGTGTGTCTGTGTGTTGTGTGTGTCTGTGTGTCTGTGTGTCTGTGGTCTGTGTGTCTGTGTTCTGTGTGTCTGTGTGTTGTGTGTCTGTGTGTCTTGTGTGCTTTGTCTCCCGGTGCCCCTGTGTTTCTGTGTGTTGTGTGCCTGTGTCTGGTGCCTGTGTGCCTGTGTCCGTTGCCTGTGTCCCTGTGTCCCTGTGTCCCTGTGTTGTGTCCCTGTGTCCCTGTGTCCCTGTGTTCTGTGTGCCCGTGTTCCGTGTCCCTGTGTGTCTGTGTGTCTGTGTGTTTCTGTGTTCTGTGTGTGTGTGTGTTCTGTGTGTCTGTGTCTGTGTGTTTGTGTCTGTGTGTCTGTGTTCTGTGTGTCTGTGGTCTGTGTGTCTGTGTCTGTGTGTTGTGTCTGTGTTGTTGTGTGTCTGTGTGTCTGTGTGTCTTGTGTCTGTGTTCTGTGTGTTGTGTCTGTGTTTGTGTGTGTCTGTGTGTCTGTGTGTCTGTGTGTCGTGTGTCCGTGTGTCCCCTGTGTGTCCGTGTCCGTTTGTCCTGTGTCGTGTGTCTGTGTGTCTGTGTGTCTGTGTGTCCTGTGTCTGTGTGTCTGTTTCTGTGTGCCTGTGTTCTTGTGTCTGTGTTTGTGTGTGTGTCCGTGTGTCCTGTGTCTGTGTGTCTGTGGTCTGTGTTCTGTTGTCTGTGTGTCTGTGTGTCTGTGTTCTGTGTGTCTGTTTGTGTCTGTGTGTCTGTGTCTGTGTTGTGTGTCTGTGTGTCTGTGTGTCTGTGTTCTGTGTTCTGTGTTGTGTGTCTGTGTGTCTGTGTTCTGTGTGTCTGTGTTCTGTGTTTGTGTGTCTGTGTGTCTGTGTTTGTGTTCTGTGTGTCTGTGTGTTTCTGTGTCTGTGTGTCTGTGTGTCTGTGTTTCTGTGTGTCTGTGTTGTGTGTGTTCTGTGTCTGTGTTCTGTTCTGTGTGTCTGTGTCTTGTGTCTGTGTTGTGTGTTTGTGTGTGTGTGTGTTGTTGTGTGTTGTGTGCCTTGTGTTGTGTCTGTGTGTTGTGTCTGTGTTTGTGTGTCTGTTGTTGTGTGTTGTGTTTGTGTGTTGTGTGTCTGTGTGTTGTGTGTGTGTGTCTGTGTGTCTGTGTGTCTGTGTGTCTGTGTGTCTGTGTGTCTGTGTGTCTGTGTGTCTGTGTGTCTGTGTGTCTGTGTGTCTGTGTGTCTGTGTGTCTGTGTGTCTGTGTGTCTGTGTGTCTGTGTGTCTGTGTGTCTGTGTGTCTGTGTGTCTGTGTCTGTGTGTCTGTGTCTGTGTGTCTGTGTGTCTGTGTGTCTGTGTGTCTGTGTGTCTGTGTGTCTGTGTGTCTGTGTGTCTGTGTGTCTGTGTGTCTGTGTGTCTGTGTCTGTGTGTCTGTGTCTGTGTGCCTGTGTGTCTGTGTGTCTGTATGTCTTTGTGTCTGTGTGTCTCTGTGTCCGCGTGTTCGTACGTCCGCGTGCCCGCCTGTCCGCGTTTCTGTGTGACTGTGTGTCTGTGTGTCTGTGTGCCTGTGTGTCTGTGTGTCTGTGTGTCTGTGTGTCTGTGTATCTGTGTGTCTGTGTGTTTGTGTGTCTGTGTGTCTGTGTGTCTGTGTGTCTGTGTGTCTGTGTGTCTGTGTGTCTGTGTGTCTGTGTGTCTGTGTGTCTGTGTGTCTGTGTCTGTGTGTGTGTGTGTGTCTGTGTGTCTGTGTGTCTGTGTGTGTGTGTGTGTGTGTCTGTGTGTCTGTGTGTCTGTGTGTCTGTGTCTGTTTGTCTGTGTGTCTGTGTGTCTGTGTGTCTGTGTGTCTGTGTGTCTGTGTGTCTGTGTGTCTGTGTCTGTGTGTCTGTGTGTCTGTGTGTCTGTGTGTCTGTGTGTCTCTGTGTGTGTCTGTGTGTCTGTGTGTCTGTGTGTCTGTGTGTCTGTGTGTCTGTGTGTCTGTGTGTCTGTGTGTCTGTGTGTCTGTGTGTGTGTCTGTGTGTCTGTGTGTCTGTGTGCCTGTGTTTCTGTGTGTCTGTGTGTCTCTGTGTCTGTGTGTCTGTGTGTCTGTGTGTCTGTGTGTCTGTGTGTCTGTGTGTCTGTGTGTCTGTGTCTATGTCTGTGTGTCTGTGTGTCTGTGTGTCTGTGTGTCTGTGTGTCTGTGTGTCTCAGTGTCTGTGTGTCTGTGTGTCTGTGTGTCTGTGTGTCTGTGTCTGTGTGTCTGTGTGTCTGTGTCTGTGTGTCTGTGTGTCTGTGTGTCTGTGTGTCTGTGTCTGTGTGTCTGTGTGTCTGTGTGTCTGTGTGTCTGTGTGTCTGTGTGTCTGTGTGTCTGTGTGTCTGTGTGTCGTGTGTGTGTGTGTGTGTGTGTGTGTGTGTGTGTGTGTGTGTGTGTGTGTGTGTGTGTGTGTACCTGTGTGTGTGTGTGTGCCTGCGTGTCTGTGTGTCTGTGTGTCTGTGTGTCTGTGTGTCTGTGTGTCTGTGTGTCTGTGTGTATGTGTGTCTGTGTGTCTCTGTGTCCGCGTGTTCGTACGTCCGCGTGCCCGCCTGTCCACGTTTCTGTGTGTCTGTGTG
>JARFJB010001936.1:782500-822500 GCA_036346205.1 Vesta saturnalis | reverse complement strand
TGCGCTTGCGTATGCGTGTGTATGTGCGTGTGAATACGCGTCTGTATGTGCGTCTACGGGTGTCTTTGTGTGTCTGTGCATGTGCATGTGCCTGTTCGCGCGTGCGTGTGCTTGCATACGTGTGCATTTATGAGTGTGTATTCGTGTGCGTGAGCTTATTTGCGCGTGAGTGCGTGTGCTTGCCTGCGTGTGCGCGTATTTTTGTGTGTCTATGTGCGTGTGTGTGTGTGTGTGTGTGTGCGTGTGCATGTGTGTGTGGGTGTGCGTGTGACTGGTTGTGCATGCGTGCGTGTGTGTATGTGTGTGTGTGTTTGCGTGCGTATGAGTGTACGTGGGCGTGAGTGTCTTCGTTTGCACATGAGTGTGTGTATGCCTGTGAATGTGCATGTGGTTGTGCGTGTGGTTGTTACTTCGCGAATGCGTGTGCGTGTGCATGCATAATAGCAATGGGAATAACTCTGGAATAGAAGGAGATAGACGCATAATGACTCGTGCAGACTCGCGTTATTTTTGTACAAGGAAACTAAAAAATTATAGTACACCGTGTATTCCATTTAAAAAATTTAAGTTTGGTGCAGCACTCTTAGTGGACAAAATGTTATTTAACATTGTAATTTTCCAAGAAATCAATTAATTTATAAGAAATGTGTTAATTATTGATTACTTCATTAATTTGAGACCCTCTTAATTATATTTATAGAGTTTCAAATTCTACTTTTGAACAATTTGGTGTATTTATTTCTACACTAGGGTAACAGGTTTTAAGTATAATTTTGCGATTCAGAAGATGCATCTTAATACAAACTAAATTACTGTTTACCGGTTATTATTTAATTTCGGAATAAAAAGAAAATTTACATTTATATTAACGGTGTAATCTTTTACATCTCTTTCATCATAAACAATTTTATTTTGAATATTCAATCTTTAACATATTTATTTGACATTAATTTCGAATCACGGTCTAATTATTTGCACTACTTCATTCCATACTTATCACTATTTAACGGTGAGTACTTAATTAATTGACGAATTTTATTACGGTTTTTATCAGCGGAGTAAAAGGGAAAAGAAAGTAATCTTTACATCCTCACCCGGTAAGGTAAATGAAATTAATGTTTTGGCACTAGTGCATTTGGATCCAAGAATATCTCAGTAAAAAATTGCTGCAGAACGTGATTTGTCAAACTTCGGCGTCCAAAAAACACTTAAAGATATAAATATCACAACTTTAGGTTTTTACAAGAATAAAACTTTCATCTAGGAAACTACCAAAGAAGGCTTGAATTTTGCCAGTGGTTTCGTAATCAACTGTCGGAAGATGCTGAATTCCCGACTAAAACCCTATGGACCTACGAAATGTTATTTACAAGCAGTGGAATGTTTAACAGAAGAAATAAACATTTTTATGTGGTTGCAAATTCACATTTAGTGCAGGAACGCCGCAAATTCGGTTTTCTGTTAATGTATGGTGCGGCCTAATGAACAACAAGCTTCTGGGACCATATGTTTTAACGGAACGATTGAATGGGTAATCGTATTCACATTCTCTTCAAAATGAGTTTGAAGGACTGCTGGAAAATGTAGCTTCAGCAACTTTGAGAAATTTAAAATAATTTCAATAGTATAGAGCAGGTCCACACAATGCGCAAATTGTTAAACAATATTTGAATGAGTGGTTTCCAGAATCTTGGATTGGAACTCATGGTCCTGTGCGTTGGCCAGTAAGATCCCTTGCTTAAGACCTTTAGACGTTTTTATGGGTGCTGTGAAAGATAAGGTATATGACACACCTATGGAAAAATAATAAACCTGTTCCAATCTATCAGCGCGGAAACCATTCGTGAGCCAGTGTTAAACATTCACAGAAGAACAGAGCTATGTATCGAACATAGTTATTTTGAGCAGGTTATTAAGTGCATTATTCTAGTTTGTTGTTGATTTATTAATTTATTTTGTTTAGTTGTTTGTTTTGTTTGTTTAGACTTCGAAAAATGAATTTGTTATCTCGCATTCTTTAAATTTTTTTCTTGTGGGGCCGAATTTTATTGACCATGT
Source organism: Vesta saturnalis (assembly GCA_036346205.1). NCBI lineage: Eukaryota > Metazoa > Arthropoda > Insecta > Coleoptera > Lampyridae > Vesta > Vesta saturnalis. Next base: position 820,442 of record JARFJB010001936.1, on the reverse strand, counting down.
AATGGTACACGAATGAATTTATAATTTTTTTCTGCACCTTTTGGTATAAAGATCAGATATGATGGCGATAAGAAAATTAAAAGTTACCCATGAAAACTCAACTATCTGGTCTGTACAGAAATGTTTTAAGAAGTGCAATGGATAGCCCGTACGTACTTAAAATTTCATATTTAAGCTTTTTTTATTTCTCCATGAGCTGATTCGATTTTGGGACAAATTCAGCGGCGGAGAGGGGGATTTATTAAGGGCTGTTTTTGGTTTTCATCATATATTTCTGAAACAACTGTATATTTCAAAGATATGAAAATACCAACATATATCTTAACCAAATATATTAATTACGTTTTATGCATTTTTTTTTTGTACGACGTTTTTTAAATAATTTTATTTAACATAACTTTTCTATTTAAAGTTTTTTAATATAAAGTGAAATAAGTTTAAAAATTAAATAAATATGATTGTAAATGCTAAAACTGTATTACTGATATTTTTATAAAAGCGGGTGGCTTTGAATTTTTATCTATTAACCTCCGTCTGACCTGAAGTTTTAAACGTCTATCTGACAGATTATTGTTTTGTGTTTTTACAATGTTGCCCAGCCTAGTAATGAACGTATTAAAAAGAAGTTTAGTAATTATCCTAAAAAAATTAATATTAAAGTTTTTCATTTCTTTTAATTTCCACTTTGTAGGTTCGAAGGTCATATTATGTTGTTCTACACCTATATTTTACCCTTGAAGGTAGTGTAGCACGATTTTCAATATATTTCACTTCCTAGAAAACCTTCCGGAACTTATTTATTAAGATTAACATTAAATACATGGTTACGCAATGCATCCATTTTGCAATTTGTTTGATTGTTTAAAACAATTGAAAATTAAATTTGATATTTTCGGTGGTGCTCGAAAAATTAGGTGTTTGCGCCCACAAAAGTCCAGTTTTACCACATAAAATTAACTTTTATACCAAATAACATAGCCCACTATTAATATAACGATTACGTTTTTAAACATATCAAACTGTTACGTAGATAATAGTTTTATCTTTAATAAGTCAATTTTGGTTAGATGAAGTAAGACACGCAACCTTACACATTCTGCAATACACTGGCACTTGAATTAAAATAAAACAAATTCCGTAAAGGATAGAACGAATATGCAATGTGCATTGTGCAGGCACATTTCATCTTGAAGGTTTTCAAATTTAAAGTTAGGTAAAACTTTTCTGTCTACGATAACAAAGGGGTGCTATCGTGTTAAAACCATCTAGAAATTCTTACGGCGCGAGACGTTTAAACAGAAAAGTTTAAAATAAATTCATGTGTAAGTTAGATTAAAGCTGGGCACAAAATTAATTGTATTAGTGCTGTACATTGCCAAATATTTACATATGTGGAAATCGTGCTGTAATATACAGAGTCAAAACGTATAAACTACGGTGTAGAATAATTAATTTGAAATTTCTGAAAAAGGTTTAAAATAAAGTTTTAATCAATTAACAAGTTATACGTAGTTTCAAACTATATCTTGTTTGTCTTACCCAACGTGCGTATATTAGATGTTTCGGAAGCTACATGTAATTTAGTATATAACTTGTACAAACGCACACTAATTTAAATCATGATAGCAAACAGAACATTGATTTAAGACCACTTTTGCGGGTGAAGACCACAGATACACCTGAGATAATTTGAGCAAGAGAATTGTTTGTTTAACAGTTAGTTTGCTTTAAGATCATGTTAAACTTGTTCAATTACAACAGTTAAACGTGTTGAGTTGTAGATTAAGTGTTACGTAGAGGAAGAATAATTTTTTTGGTTTTTTATTGAACAAATTATAATATTACTGAATTACTACTACAACAGGTTAATTCCCAAAAAAAATTATTTTATAGTAATTTTTCATTAACTTAATGACATATAAATCGTCCAGCTGTTCTTTAGTAATATGGACTTCTGCATACAAAATCTCAAAATTATCACTCATGTAATTGGGGTTAGAAATTTGAAAGTTAAAAGCAAACAATTTTTCGATCTCGCTCGTTAGCGTATCAATTTAACTTTATTAAAAAACAAGTTATTATTTACATAAATGTTGTCACAAAATGTGCTCAAATAGGTCGTATCTTATTTCACTAGTATGATTTATCATGGAAGCACGAACTTTCTAAAGCGTATTATCGTCTATTAACGCACAGCAGCCTGTGTACCAAGTGCCACATCTTCACAATTCAGAACAGATTCGCGGTCAGATTGTTCTTTCAAATAGCCCTAAAGTCTGTCCAGAAAACGAAGCGGAGGAGTAAATTAAAATAGTTCATTTATTTTATATATAAGCGGTACACGACTTTGTATTAAGTACTTAATAGATTTCTTGAACCAGTTTTAGGATATACCGCTTCCATACTATAGCGTTACGATGTAAGTTATTTATCAACAGCTGCTAATCCTTTAACAATGAGACGTACCTGTTGTTGAATTCTAAAGTAAAAATCATAGGCGTGTACATGGGTTTTGCAGACAAAGATATTACGATTGCAATGTTCTATTGAAAACTTAACTATAAAAATTACATTACAAATAAATATCTCCGTTCCTTCCTATCTTTTAGTTAGTATTAACTAATTTCATTATGACATATAATCAATATCGCTTCAGTTTTATGTTTTTTATCATAAAACGACCCATCGCCACTGGAATCTTCCAAAGATGTTGATTAATTCCTTCGCTTCGTTTCTGGACAGATTATAGAAGAAGTAACGCAACGGATTCAGATCCTGCGATGTAAGTCAATTCTCTCAGCAGAAATATCATTCAGGAAATTTTTAAATCACACTCCATAACGTGCCGGCGTGCCTTATTTTGTAGTCAACAATTTAATGGAGCTGTTAATGGAACTTAATCGAGCAATGGGAGTGGTAAATGTTCATTTAAAAATTCTAGATTCTAGGCTGACTTGAGCCAGTTGGGTAGATTTTGTGGACCAATAATATTATTATTATCGGTTGGGTGGCTGGCTGGGTGCGTGAGTGCGCGTGTGTGTACATATGTGCGTGCGTGCGAGCGCGCGTGCGTGCGTGTGTATTCGCAAACATGGAAGGCAGCCGTGAGTTAAAAATATTGCGAATGCATCAGGAGTTGAGTGATGAAGAACTGAAAGTTCCTGATAGCGAATATTCACAATTACAAGATGATGAGGAACCTTTGTCAGACTACAGTGATGTTAAGGAACAATATATTATAGCAAACCCTGACGAAGGAATCGAGTCAGAAAAACGTTGCGAGTCTGAAGATGATGCTAGTGAACCGACGTACGTAGGTAAATATGGCACAACGGTGTGGAATATGCATCCGATCAGAAAATGGAAGCGTACCAGGCGTGAAAATATCATCAAAGAACTTCCTGGGCCTATCTCAATGAGATCGTAGAATTCACGAACATAAACATTCGAAGTGTGCAGCCAAATTATGCGCATAGGTCCAGAGACGACCGTGAGACTGACCTAATTAAAATAAAAGCCTTTATAGGTACACTATTCTTTGCTGGTTCATGTCATTCGACTCACAGAAATGTAGTGGATTGATGGAACGGGAATAGAAATATTTCGCTTAGTTCAAAGTAAAAATCGATTCCATTTCCTATCCAATACGATCCGTTTTGACGATGTTTTAGATGGGAATAGACATCTTGGAAAATCGGTAGACAAATTATACTGTACAAGAGGATTGTTGGAACAATTGGTAAAAAAATGTAAGACTTATTATAGTCACGTCCTGTATGTTACGGTGCATGAAATGCTACAAAATTTTCGCGGGAGTTGCAATTTTCGTATATGTATGCCGACCAAACCGGGGAAATACGACGTAAATGTATGGGCATGTTGCGAGGCCAAAACATATTATTGCTCGAACTTAGCAGTATTTATTTGTAATCAGCCTCTAGGACCTTACTGGGTTGATTCTCGAAATTGCGAAGTTGTCAAGTGTTTAGTAAATAAAGTGGTCGGAACGTGACTTGCGACAACTTATTTACCTCTGTGCCTCTTGCTAAGGATCTTTTGGGGAAAAAATTGACCCTAGTGGGCTCTTTACGGAAAAATAAAAGGAAACACCTCCTATGTTTATTGCAAAATCAGTGAGAAGATCGCTCAAGGGTTCCATGTTCGGTTTTACTGATGAATCTGCGATTGTTTCCTGCAAAGCAAAGACAAGCAAAATGGTATTATTAGTATCAACGCTTCATTATAACGATGCAATTAATCTTCATTACCTACAGTTCCACAAAATGCGATGTTGACTTGAACGATGTACTTCAGAAAAAATATCCTGTGTCAAGAAAAGCAAATAGTAATATTTTATTTCTTACTCAACGGGTCTGGAGTGAATTCTTACGTAATATTCAAGGAAAATAGTAAGCAAAGATGAAGAGACAAGACTTTTTGGCGTTACTTGGCCTTTCTCTAGTCTATGAACAAGTCAAAAGACGAATTTATGAGACAAACATTCCACATTCGATGAAACTGAAACTCTGTGAATTGCTGGAGATAGAGAAAAATACAGTAAGTGTACCTCAACAGTATAATGCAACAAAAGCGAGATGTGCTTTCTGTCTATCAAAAAAGAATAGCAAAACTAAAACGTTGTGGTCAGTATGTAACAGGCACATTTTCAAGGAACACACACTACAGTAAAATGCAAATAGTGTTCGGCAGCAGAAACTGGACATGAACATGATTCGGAATAAATGGATTAAGTAAAAGTTACTTTGTTCACAATTTGTTAATCATTCATTCTCTTGCATATTTGTATACCATTTGTCTTTAGTATCTATTATATAATGCTTTTTCTTATCTATAATTTGTATTTTTACCTTATTTCTTTATTTATATTGATCTTATATAAGAAAGTCTACAACACATTCTATAAATCAAACAAAATATTGAACCAATGCTAATAAAATTTAGAAACATACTAGACAACTATAATAAAAACAAAAAAAAAATTACGTACTTGCACGCTAACAACGATACAGAAAATACAGTAATAAAGTATTGAGGGAATCACCGCCGCGTGGGTACATTTGTTATTAAACGAGCGCGGGTACCCTGGTGTTAATAATCCAACCCAAATGTTAACTCACCATCGTCTTCGATTAGAAGTTTGGCGTATTATGAGAGGATTTTCGTCTCTCAAATCACCCAGGTTACGAGTATTTATGATAGCTGCCTCTTCAGAATCTTTACAATTAAATTTGGATCATTGTTTGCGCTATGCAACAAACTTCTACAGAAACTGACTGGAACCTCACTATCACCGTCATGTAAAACTTGAACTTTTTGACGCCGAAGTGTATGTATACCATTTTCCCTTAATTATCTGTGAATTATTTTTTGGATTTGAGTTTAGGAAGGTACAATTCGATGACTTGTACTTTGTTCGGGATTAACAAATTCAAACATTTGCCCTAGTGTTTAGCTACATTCGATTTCAACTACCCGTTTCTAACAGTAATTGTTCTACGCGTCTTATAGCTTTGTACCGAGGATTTGGAAAACTATCCGCAAATACCCTATCCGCAGCAGTGGCGTGTATGTAAATATCTGATACGAAACAACACACCATCTTCAAATCTAGGAAGCGAACATTAAAATTAGAATAATTATGAAACCTCTTTTTAATACGAATAACGAAAATAGGTACCATTACAAAAAAACAAAACAATATTTTATCTCAGATGGATGTTTAAAACTTCTTGTCAGATAGAACTTGATAGACATTTTGATGCTAACTTAAAAAATTCAATATCCATCCGCTTCAATAAATACGCGCGCGCACGCAACGCACCACGCACACGCACACCACACACACACCACACCACAGCACACCACACAGCACACACACACACACACACACACACGCACACCACGCACACACACGCACACACACACCACACACACACACACACACACACACACACACACACACACACAAAATACAGTTACATTGACGTTTTGGATTTTGATACTTAAAAAGTACAGCAGGTACGTTAGGTGATTAAGGCCTAAGGTCAGGTTTTCTGCTATAGATTCTATGTAATGTTAATATTTCTCGTCCAATTAGTCGTCGTATTTAACAATGCATACGTTTAGATTGAAATGTTGACTTTATCCTGCATGATCTGTTGCCATGGCTGTTGTATGCATGTTGGGCAAATAGTTACCCTTCCATAACAATAATTTAAAGCGTTTTGCTCATGCATTTGTATTTATGGAAACCATGACTTCAATTATTGCTTACTACACATACATATCTGGAAATTTATGCAATGGAATTTTTTTTACTATCTTTAAATCGACTTAGCTCATTTTACGATGTTTGACAAACTTTCGGACATCATGTTTGCGTGTGCGTATGCGTGTTCGTATTGGCATCCATATGTCTATCAACCTTTAGGCGACATCAAAATTTAAACGTCCATCTGACATAGATTATAATGTTTTTGCCTTTGGGTACCTGCCTTTGCAACTTGGTCATTAACGCACTCAACAAACCATATGTAATTCAGGCGTAAATTATTGGGATAGTGCAGAGTTGAAATTTTGTGAAATAAACTAGTTTCTTTTAGGAATTTCATTAGGTTGTAGATAATTTATGTGTAGTCGTTTAAACGCTGGTCTCTTAATTGGTGTTTATTCTTTGTCTAGTAAACAGTCTACATCTTAGTAATACATCAGATACAGTGAGAGATATGTTACACTCAGTTCAGAAACGATTTTCTTCCTTCAGTATCAATATGATGAAGTCAAGGTAGTGTCAAATGCGTAGACCTGAGATTGCTACTTGCTCTCTTCGAGTCAGGGTTTTACGGGAATCTCCATGTTTTGGAGTCTTTTTTAATCTTTGGAAAGGCATTATTGTCGTTTACCAGATTTTGAAAGGCGTAATTTACAATTTTACTTTTTATTGACAATTTAACGCCTTCAGTACGAACTTGATAGATGTCGATTCCTTTACTACATGCAGCCTTACGTGCTATGTCATCTGCAAGCTCTTTTCCCAAGATTACGCAAAGAAAAGGCACTATATAAAACATACCTCTTCAGCTGAATTTTTTAAGCAGTGTTTTTTTAATTATGGAGCCTCCTAAGAAGGTATTTTCCAGAGCTCTCTATTTAAGACAATAGTACAGTGCTTGTAATATTGCGTAGAGTTCATCTGTAAACACGCTTTGAAAATTTAGAAATAGACCAGCTGCATGCTTTATTTCTTACATAAGTTTTACTTGCACTTGTCTATATATATATATATATATATATATATATATATATATATATATATATATATATATATATATATATATATATATATATATATATATATATATATATAGATAAAACATTAGTGAAATATTTTTGGATTACGCTTTTTTTCAAAAAAGCTCGCTCTCACGTCGCCTTCCATTTTGTTCTATTTTTATAGTAAACCATGTCCAGTTTAAGGTTCATTGTTATTCGTTAACTTGTTTACATTACGCTTAATAGTACACCTCATAAAAACTAACTATAATTATAATTACTTATTATTATTATTATTATTATTATTATTATTATTATTATTATTATTATTATTATATTAATTAGTCCTGATGAAGAATTAAACTAATTCGAAATATAGACTATAATAATGGGTTTCAAAATTATCAATCCGTTTTAGACCCTACACCAAAAAAATAATTTGATTAATAATTATTATTGTACTTCAAACGAAGTGGGTCAAGGTACATCTTGTTGCTATATATATATATATATATATATATATCTATATATATTTTGTGTTGTTGTGTGTGTGTGTGTGTTGTGTGTGTGTGTGTGTGTGTGTGTGTGTGTGTGTGTGTGTGTGTGTGTGTGTGTGTGTGTGTGTGTGTGTGTGTGTGTGTGTGTGTGTGTGTGTGTGTGTGTGTGTGTGTGTGTGTGTGTGTGTGTGTGTGTGTGTGTGTGTGTGTGTGTGTGTGTGTGTGTGTGTGTGTGTGTGTGTGTGTGTGTGTGTGTGTGTGTGTGTGTGTGTGTGTGTGTGTGTGTGTGTGTGTGTGTGTGTGTGTGTGTGTGTGTGTGTGTGTGTGTGTGTGTGTGTGTGTGTGTGTGTGTGTGTGTGTGTGTGTGTGTGTGTGTGTGTGTGTGTGTGTGTGTGTGTGTGTGTGTGTGTGTGTGTGTGTGTGTGTGTGTGTGTGTGTGTGTGTGTGTGTGTGTGTGTGTGTGTGTGTGTGTGTGTGTGTGTGTGTGTGTGTGTGTGTGTGTGTGTGTGTGTGTGTGTGTGTGTGTGTGTGTGTGTGTGTGTGTGTGTGTGTGTGTGTGTGTGTGTGTGTGTGTGTGTGTGTGTGTGTGTGTGTGTGTGTGTGTGTGTGTGTGTGTGTGTGTGTGTGTGTGTGTGTGTGTGTGTGTGTGTGTGTGTGTGTGTGTGTGTGTGTGTGTGTGTGTGTGTGTGTGTGTGTGTGTGTGTGTGTGTGTGTGTGTGTGTGTGTGTGTGTGTGTGTGTGTGTGTGTGTGTGTGTGTGTGTGTGTGTGTGTGTGTGTGTGTGTGTGTGTGTGTGTGTGTGTGTGTGTGTGTGTGTGTGTGTGTGTGTGTGTGTGTGTGTGTGTGTGTGTGTGTGTGTGTGTGTGTGTGTGTGTGTGTGTGTGTGTGTGTGTGTGTGTGTGTGTGTGTGTGTGTGTGTGTGTGTGTGTGTGTGTGTGTGTGTGTGTGTGTGTGTGTGTGTGTGTGTGTGTGTGTGTGTGTGTGTGTGTGTGTGTGTGTGTGTGTGTGTGTGTGTGTGTGTGTGTGTGTGTGTGTGTGTGTGTGTGTGTGTGTGTGTGTGTGTGTGTGTGTGTGTGTGTGTGTGTGTGTGTGTGTGTGTGTGTGTGTGTGTGTGTGTGTGTGTGTGTGTGTGTGTGTGTGTGTGTGTGTGTGTGTGTGTGTGTGTGTGTGTGTGTGTGTGTGTGTGTGTGTGTGTGTGTGTGTGTGTGTGTGTGTGTGTGTGTGTGTGTGTGTGTGTGTGTGTGTGTGTGTGTGTGTGTGTGTGTGTGTGTGTGTGTGTGTGTGTGTGTGTGTGTGTGTGTGTGTGTGTGTGTGTGTGTGTGTGTGTGTGTGTGTGTGTGTGTGTGTGTGTGTGTGTGTGTGTGTGTGTGTGTGTGTGTGTGTGTGTGTGTGTGTGTGTGTGTGTGTGTGTGTGTGTGTGTGTGTGTGTGTGTGTGTGTGTGTGTGTGTGTGTGTGTGTGTGTGTGTGTGTGTGTGTGTGTGTGTGTGTGTGTGTGTGTGTGTGTGTGTGTGTGTGTGTGTGTGTGTGTGTGTGTGTGTGTGTGTGTGTGTGTGTGTGTGTGTGTGTGTGTGTGTGTGTGTGTGTGTGTGTGTGTGTGTGTGTGTGTGTGTGTGTGTGTGTGTGTGTGTGTGTGTGTGTGTGTGTGTGTGTGTGTGTGTGTGTGTGTGTGTGTGTGTGTGTGTGTGTGTGTGTGTGTGTGTGTGTGTGTGTGTGTGTGTGTGTGTGTGTGTGTGTGTGTGTGTGTGTGTGTGTGTGTGTGTGTGTGTGTGTGTGTGTGTGTGTGTGTGTGTGTGTGTGTGTGTGTGTGTGTGTGTGTGTGTGTGTGTGTGTGTGTGTGTGTGTGTGTGTGTGTGTGTGTGTGTGTGTGTGTGTGTGTGTGTGTGTGTGTGTGTGTGTGTGTGTGTGTGTGTGTGTGTGTGTGTGTGTGTGTGTGTGTGTGTGTGTGTGTGTGTGTGTGTGTGTGTGTGTGTGTGTGTGTGTGTGTGTGTGTGTGTGTGTGTGTGTGTGTGTGTGTGTTGTGTGTGTTTGTCTTTTATCACGGATATTAGACACCTCAACGAAATCTATATGTCCCAGTTTATAAATGGTTTCTAACGATAATAGTTTTGCGGCAGTCCCGATCGCGCTTCCAACGAGAGAGAAATACAATTTAGTACGCGAAAAGTGTGTTTTTTCCGCAGAAGTTCGGGATTCCCTGGTGTGCCGGTCGCGTCGCCATGGCTGTAAGGCTACGGCGTTATTTGGTGCACTAACAGACCTTTTAAGGTCTACGAATCTAGAACTCCGACCAAATTATATTTACACTAGTAAACTACACTAACATACTACAGCACTCGGAGGAGACCCTGTTTGACTAACCCCAGCTCCCCGCCAATTTGCCAGCCCCTGATTTCCTACCCCCTACGAGTCATTTCGATAGACAAGACCTATGCTGGCACTGCTACTTCGACAACGAACTCCATCCGACGGACGGTACCCTCTCCCTAATCACGCCCCCCGCTCTCCTCAGACCCGTCAGCGAGCCTCTTCGTCATTTTCATCTACCACCTCTTCCGCGACCGCATCCACTGTCTTCAAACCATCCTCCTGCCCTTACTGCATCAGGAATATCCCCAATACTATCACCACCCAAGAACTGTTCTATAACCCTATCCTCTCCCTTAAGCTCCCCATAACTAACCTGAAGCTTAACTTCAATCACACTGCAATTGTCGAATCTCGCAAACCTCTCCCCTCCGACCTGGATCGAAAGCTCCAACACCTTTACGGCGACCTTAACGTAACCCTGCCCCAGCTCTCTGGCCACCGACCGTATTCCACCTCCGGTAAGCCACCGTCCTTGTCCTGCGTGATTAAGCACGCAGACTACGACATCACCGTTTGAGAAATCACTGATGTCTTCTTCCTCCCCACGTTACCAAGGTCATCCGAATAATCTCTCGTGCCTCTAACCTTGCCACATCCTTCATCCGGGTTATCACCCAACCAAAAACCACCCTAGATTTCCATGTAGCTCGTAGTGTCTGTATGTTCGGCAGACACTGCGACTGCGTACCCTCCCACGCTCCATCCTCAGTCCCGAAGTACTGCTCCACCTACACGCAGGTGGGACATGCTTCTGAGGATTGCTCCTCTAGAGCCCGCAACCCCACCTGTGGTGAAAACCACAAATCCACCGCCGGAGGCGAACATCCCACCGATTCCTTAACCTGCGAGAAGAGACACGAAACTACTTCCTCCCCGTCCGAAACGGCTGTCCCCGAGCCCATCCTCTGAACACGTCTTCCACTTCCTCTCTGAACCCGATGATACCGAAGTAGAATACTTCCTCAAAATCAACGACTTCATTCGCACCATTGCCCATACCCAAATTTCCTCCTTTCCAGAGCGACGAGGGTTGATCATTATCAGGATCGACTTCGCCAGTCGCACCTTCCTAAACCGACACACCATCGCTACCTACGCGGGTAGACGTGTTGCATTTTCATACCACTTGTCCCTTCCGATGATTAACCGTTACTGTATACCCCATCCCCCTTAATCATAGCCACCCCCGTATACAATGTAGTTCATAATCGCCACAGTAAACTCTCGCGGAGTCCATTGAAAACGCAGTTTAATTAAAAATCTGTTTTTACACAAAACATTCAAGTCTTTACTATAACGGAAACCAAACTATCTATCAACAATAAACTAAACTTTACCAACTACAGTTCTTTTCTTGACTTTAGTGTCATTAATGGCACTAGAGGTACCGCCCTAATTGTACTCAACCACTTAGCTTCAACCCTATTTGCATTACGGCAGTATCTCAGCCACCTACAGTGCGTTGCCGCCACGGTACACTTCTCTAACCGTCCCATCACATTTTTCAGTTATTATAATCCTCCAGGTGCCAACACGCTATCGCCGACCTCCTTACGTTAGTTACCAATCTCCCTAATGCAATCCTGCTAGGAGACCGTAATGCCCGCCATACCTAATTCTGAGATTCGAGTGATAACGCCAATGGAATACAATTATCAAATTTACTTCTATACCTTCCATTACACCATTCCCACATACTTTAGCTATAGTAGCGCTTCCAAGATCGACCACATCCTATGCTCTGCACCTATTCAAAGATACCTCGACGCCGACTGCTACATTGGCACCACCATAACCTCGGATCATTTACCACTTCCAATTAAAACTGAATTCTGTCCTATGCCGGCCCCGTCCCCTAATATCATAACTCTGTGCAACTTTAAAGACGCGGACTGGAGCGCGTCCTCAAGATACGTTGCCGCTCACTTCGCTAGCCCTATCTTGACCTCTCCCTCAGATATAGACAATGCAATTACAGACCTTTCTTCGGTGATAAATGATGCCATCATGTGTCTATCCCGAATAAAATTAGAGACATACCCCGCAGACCCTTTCCACCCCATATCATCAATTTAATCAGATAAAAAAGAAGAAATTTTATCAGATTCCTTAAAACAGAACCTTAAAACAGAATATAACCACCTTAATGCCTTCATCTGCGGAGAGACTAATATTATCACCGAAGAAAAATGGATACAAGCTACCTATTCCCTCGATTACCAGGGCGGAAAGCAATTTTGGAACAAGTTTCGCCAATTAACCCGCCACATAAATCACCCCAAATCGCATCTCTACGATACACACGGTTCACTTTATGCTACTCTGGCCAGGAAAAAGCCAATCCACCTTCAAGACCCCTTTCAGTCCACAGATCTACTTCATTTCGACCTATAACTAAAAGCGCGACTCGAACATGACCTTGAAATACTCCAATCCACTCCACTTCCTGAATACCACCTCCTAGAGGATGGTCCCCTCCTGAGTTCCATTCAACCCTATTTAATATTGAACACCCCAAGGGAGGGTAAAAAATAATGCTCCCGCCATCAACCTTTTAGCCACCATTTTCAACAAATGTCTTTCCATAGAATACTTCCCATCGGCATGGAAATCTTCTACGGTCGTAATGATACCCAAACCGCGAGCTGACCTTACGCAACCCACTTCTTACCGCCCCAATTCCTTATTAAACGTGATAGGCAAATGCCTCGAACAAATTTTAACACGTATACTAAGAGACTTTCATGAAAATAATAACGTCCTCTCTCCCAACCAATTTGGATTTAGGCCCTCGAGATCCATCCAAGACTGATCACCGAAACCACTAACGCCCTTAACCTGAAATAGTGCTCACTTGCTATATTTCTAGATATCCAATAAGCTTTTGATAGAGTAGGGCACGCTGGGCTAATCCACAAAATCCGCTCCCTAAGAATCCTCGACCACTTCTCTGGATTAATATACACCTACCTATCTAACCGGTCAGTGAAATTGAGAGTGAAGTCGAGCGCTCTTCGCCGGCGACACTGCCTTATGGACAGCTAGTCGAGAAAGCGTGATGACCTCCCTATTAGTTATGAACAAAATCAAGGCGTTTACACAATGGGCCAACCGATGCAGAATTACCATCAACCCCACGAAGACACAATTAATACTCTTCAGACATCCCAATCATTCTCAAGACGAGCTACAATCCTCCAACAATATTAACATCCTTCTACAAGGGGAGCGGCTGCGCCCTGCAGACGAGGTCGTGTGTCTGGGGGTCTGATTTGGCAGAACGTTAAATCAGAACTCTGACATGCGCGAGGTCGTTAACAAGATAAACAGACGCTACGCTCTACTAAGCGCCCTACGGAGTCGACTACGAGGTTATAAGCCCGATACCCTCCAATACACTTATAAAACATTTATTGGCCCAATCGTCGATTACAGAACACCATTGTACGCAATCCTCAAACGCAACACCTGCAATCTCTCGCATCTGGTGAACGCCGAATTCTACGCAATATACACCGACTACATTACAAATATCCATGTGCATTAACAATTATTGACCACTCACAAATAACACCAATTACAAAAGGACTCAAAACACTCCAAAAAAAATCACTTACAGCCGAGTGTTCGGTGATAACGAAGATTCGAGAGAAATCCTTCTCACTGTATTCAAAAATCCTCCAAGAGATAGATGCCTGTACCCTAAACCTAAAATTAAGTTCACATTCCCCCCAGCCGTCCTAACCCAACTCCTAGACGACCCTCATGAGGACGTCGAAGAACTAATAAAATCAACACCACTCGCAATACTATAACACTCATAAAATGTACATTCGTTTAACAAACGCAAAATCAACAAAATCAACACCACTAACCACAAAATACTACCAAATTAGTAACCCCAACTATTTTATTCAATTACTCATACATATTTTCTATTATATTACAGGTTCTTGTTGCAGCAGCTTCGCCGAAGTCCATCGTGGATCCGCAGTTCCCTAAATGCTCCGAAGGACCATCCGCCTACCTGCTCCCAACGAAATATCTTGCCGCCCACCCACAGCCCCACCCACAACAAATTGTACCTTTTTTTCCTTTTTTGCACTTTGTAAACATACAAAAATGATATGTAATTATCTCACAAGAAACTGTGTCATCAACCGGCTGAAGGGACTAACTCGCCTGAGCAGTCGACTGAAATTGTTAATGTACCTATGTGTACCATAATTTAACAAACTGTATTGAATTTGAATTAGAATTGTAATAGTTTTGCACAACTTCAACAATTACAATAAACTGTAATTAAATTAGTTAATATAATTAGAATAAAAGTTTGAAATTACAATAACGATTTTCTCGCCCAATCAAGTTCACACATAAAAAATTCATCACTGTGGTAGAAAGCTTTTTTGACTCAATATCTGTTTTATACTATGTACTTAAATTTTGCAACGGATATGTTATTATATCTTCTAGAAGCTGTTGTACAGTTTCAATGCTAAATGATTAATACGTTGTTGTAAACTTGACAGTCTATGAGATGGAATAAGTAGTTTATTTTCATTACGTGCATTATAGTTATGAAAATCTAAATTCAGGAAGAATGTGTTACCAGTTTTAATAAAACCAAGCAGTAATAAATAAAGATATATGGTAAAGTCGTTATTTTTGATCTGTGAAATAAAGGTTGTGCACTTAGTTGTTCTAGTATGTCCGATAGGTCCTGAGCGCTACTTCCCTGTCGTTTCATGTTGTTTGTGAGAGTGTTCATAAATCTGTCCTCATCGTTCCTCTCTTCAGCGATGATTTCATTACAAAAGTCAGTACGTGTTCCACGAAGTAGTCGTTGTTGGCGTAACGCGTCGTTGTCGTAGTCGTCTGAATCATAACTCTAAGCAGAGTCCATGGCTTCGTCGGAGTCGTACTCACTGGTGTTGAGGTAATCCTTCCCAGCACAGGAGGTACATACTCCTTCAACACTTGAGGATATGCTGATGAAGTCATCACTATCATTGGTATGGCCGTCTAGGTCAATAGATACTGTGATTTTAAGTTCCTCGTCACTGACAGTGATGACTTCGGCATTGATTAGGTCAAGTATTATTGTATCCACATCAACATTGAGTCTTGGACTACGTCAGTTCATAATTTCGTCGTCGCTGGATTGGGCGTCCCCGTCAATAGCAGAGGATGCAGAGGTAGGGATATACCGCACTTCACTCAGGCGTGGGAGTTGACGGGAGGTCCACGGCAATTAGAGTTCATGCAGGGTAAGGGATATACAGCACCTCAGGTGAACAGGTTGAGCATGTCTGACATGTGGGAGTTGGAATGAGGTCTGGAAACGCAGTTGAGGAAGCAACCGGGGTAAATTCTAAGGTAAACAGCATTGCTCCAGGCGATGGAAATCAGAGGGAAACACCAACCTGATCAAAAACGAAATAAATCTTTAGAAATGCATCAATAGTGGAAAAAAACAAATAAAGATTAAAAACATAAACATTGGTGGTTTTACCTGGGGCAAATCATCGTTGCCAGATGAAGAAGATGATGGGGAATTTGCTGTAGAATTCACTCTGATCATTTCAGTCTGTTCAACTATAAAAGCAGTTGTACGCATAATTTCTACTATTTTCGTTTCGCTAAATATAGGTATTTCCCCCACTAAAAACAACGTTTTTTATGCATTTTAGAGGACATTCTTCAAGGTCTGCTGGGGCTATTCACGCCCCTTATTATATATATGCGGGTGACCTTGGCCTACTTTCCCACTTTTTCCTATTAAAGTTGCCCCTCTCTCCACCACCTAAAATTGTGTACACTAGAGCAGTGTTTTCCACTAGAGTCATTCGATCGTTATACGACAAGAGAAAAGGTTCCAAGTGTTATAAAATGGTGTTACATCAAGTCTTCGGGTAATGGTTCACTAAATTCTTTACGGACTTGTAAAATATTTCATAAAGTAATTTTTGTGGACACAATCTTCATAAAACTATGACTTAGTATAATTTATTGCTAAAATATACTTTTACTTTAAACAATGCAAATGTTTTTTCATTTCCCTATGTTTATTACTTTATCTTTTGCACACCAATAATAGTAATGGCTTATAGATTCAGTAAACCCAATTGTAGCTGCCGCCGTAGTGGACAATACTGTGTCAGCCGTAAGCGGAGGTAAGGAAGCGCTTTCATGTAGTAATGCACCAATTAGTAATTTAAGTTCTTGGCTTTTTAGCTACGTCACGATCATGCGTGGCTTATGATCGTCCCGTATCGGTGGGTGGACTAGTGAACATCATAAACGACGTTGTGATACTACCGCGGGATGACACTCCCATCCTGAGGAGGTTGCTGGGAGACTGGCCTCATACGGATCTCGCGCAGGATGTGATGGAGGTATTCCATGAAAGAGGTGGTGACGGTGGCCTGGTGGGGAGCGGGCAGTATTTCGACCAGGATGACTGTGAAGTAGCCTTGCGGATTTTGGATACCATACCTCCAGCGGACGATTTGGATGTGGTAGTATCACTCTCTTACGAGCAAGCGGACGTGGACGAAATATTGCTCACCCTACAGCCTGTACGTGAGCCGTATGAGATTAGGCAGCTACACGTGAGAGAAGATCAGGTAGTATTGTACCATGTCTTTAGTCCTGACTGTATTGCAGAATGAATCTCCAATTGCGGAAGAGCGTTCATTCTCAAACAGCACAGCCGGTGCTGGGGGGAGAGGGGAATCTCAGACTACTCTGACACAGCTGCGTGCGTTGTAGATGATCAGTTGCCCAGATCTGCAACACTCGCAAAGGGTAAAATAGCCCTGCTTCTACCGTTGAATTTATGGAGTAGTGGTCGTGCAGTAGTTCTACGGGAGGAGGAGATGTCAGGGAGCACATGTATGAGATTTTCCTGAGCGCAACTTGTATCGAAGAGTCCGCTGAAGGGTGGAGTCCTAAGAACTCTTCGATACAAGTCGAGCAAATGGAGGATTCGTCAGAGTATCCTCAGCCCTCTGTGTACTGCGGATTTTATAGATAATGAATGGTCTCGGAATGACTTAGCATTATTTAAGAGTCCTGCAGCACCCATACAACACTTACCTGTGCAATCACCGGTGAGGGATGTAGTGGAAAACGCAGTATCTTCTCCCCAGAGTGTATTGAGCCCTACATGCACTGCGGAGTTTCTGGAAATCAGTTGGGGTTAATACCTGGCTTCCATCCCAAAGCACATGACAGGGTGAGATGCAATTCTGGGTAGAATATATGTGCTCAGCAACACTATTCCCCAATCCATCTTGATATATCCACAATATAATATTCCGTTCCTGGCGATATGTTACGTTGCATCCTCGTTCGCATCGCTGGATATGATTCATTTTCTAACAGTGGTAATAAATGATAAAGACTAATAAGGAGTTAAAAAGCAAATCATATCTAAATACGTAACTCTACCCTTTCATTTATACACTGTTTATACATTCTCTCTGTTACAGATCGCAATAAAATGTTTCAATCGGAACGTCTAAAGAAATTTCAAGTAAAGACCCTCTACTTCGACATCAAAAAACGGTGTGTTGGATAAGGATACCAACTACCCCACCTTCAGAGATGCAGCAGGATGTACCGCAAAACCAAGCCGCGCATAGTAATGTGGCGCAACTAAGTACTTCCGGCGCCAACAGAATGAACAGAACTGAACATATTCATGTTGCTGAGTGTCTTGCTCAACCTGGGCCTTCAGGGTTAAACAACTTAAAGAACAATGTGCAACACAGGCATGCTGATGATTCCTTTGCAGTACCAGGACCATCGGGTTTGAACAACTCAAGGAAGCGTAAGTCTGACCAATGCAACGAACCTATACAAAAGAAAAGTACCAAAAGTGTTGATATTGCCCACTGCACTGATCGTTTAATCGATGTTCCTCGTTATGCTTTTCAAAGATGCCTCAGAAGCAATAGGCACAAATCAAATGTGTGTCTACTCCTTGATAATGGGGTTGAAGTAATTCGAAATGCTTTTGAATAACGCGTTGTTTCGTATAGACTATGACCATGCTATATCCATATTGATGTGCAAACGTTTATGGGTGACATTAAAGTTAATGCTTTGAAACTAATACAAATTCAAACTAAGTATGGTAGATTGAGTATTGGGATGGTGTTGGAAGATTATTTTCAAATAATAATGGAAATCTTGGATGCTAAGTAATCCGAATTTCAGCAGAAAGTTTCTGGTAAGTGTGAGCCATGAGTATCAGTTCAATGTATTATTAACATATGTTTTTTTGTAGGATGGTCGCTAGTCCATTTCGTACATTTAGAGGTAAACATGTTGAAATTTTCTCCCACTACGGGTTCATTCTACATGAATGTCCCGGCCGAAATTGCGCATAAACACGCCATAGTTAATGTGAAGAATAGTTATAATTGTTGCTTTACGTGGGCAATTGTATCTGCATTAGTGACACCGAAGGGATTAACATAACGGAAGACTACTTACCCTGATTTCAGAACGCTATTCAACTGAAATGGTGTAGAATTTCCTGTTAAGCTCACTAACATCACTTTCGAGTCAAACAATAATATCTCCATCAATGTTTATGGTTTATGGTTTATGGTTTATAGACACCTATCGTGATAGTCAACGTATTGCGGATGTAGTGGATCCTCTCTAACCTACCAGAGCTAAAGAGCCTATTCATGTTAATTTATTACTATTAGCCAGTAACCAAACGGATAATCAGCATTATGTATGGATAAAAAAAAATTTCTCTTTTACTTAGCAACCGAATAAACAAGCGAGATGGGGTAAAATATTTTTGTGGTTCATATATTCATTACTTTAGAACGCAATAGCAATTAACCCGTCATGTGTCGCATGACTGTAATTTCGTATACACTAAATTACCTGACTTGATGCAAAGACAAGACAGAACCGGAGAGTTCTATGCGGAAAATATATTCGCGTTTCGGAACTACCAAAAGCAGATATTTCTGCCATTAGTAATATATGCAGATTTTAAAGCGCTACTAGTACCGGTAGATACTGTTGAACCCGATCCTGAGCAACCCTTCACGATAAAAACGTGTAAACATGAACCATACGCATTCGGTTATTATATTAAGTGTGGTGTAAACGATCCTTGGTCCAAATTCGAAATTTATAGGGGGGTTAATGCGCGGACTAATTTATTACACGAATAGAAAATGATGTGAAACGGATATATCATGAACGTTTGAAAATTGTTGTTCCAATGTTACCACTAACGGATGCACAAAAGGTGATACATGAACAAAGTCGAAATTGTCATATATGAGACAAGGGTTTTACGGATGATCTTACAAATTCCAAAGTACGAAATCAATATAACGTCACTGGTTTACATCGGGTGCGGCACATTCAAATTGCAATTTAACCTATTAAGTACCTACCTTTATCCCAGTTTTTTTTCCATAACCACCAGTTCATCAAACAGTTAGCGACCGAAACTGAAGAAATTACCGTACTCCTTGTTAACAGTGAAAAATATATAACGTTCGGTAAGCATATTTATATAGACGAAGTCATTAACGGTCGTGATCTTAGGGAAAAGAAGTACATAAGTTTGCGAATTGTTGATAGCTGTAGGTTCATGGTTGCATCCTTAAACACTATCTCAGAATTTACCAGATGATCAATTTACAGAGGTAAGGAAATATTATTAACTATTAAATATTAATAACTTAGAAAGTAAGATAATATCCCCTACGCGTACGTGGACAATTTTATTAAATTAGACGATGTCACTGTAGCTTCCTATGACAAATTCTACGATAAAATGCGTGATGATGATGAAAATGTATCCGATGCAGAATACTGTCGCGTCCTACTGGTGTGGGATCACTTTAAGTGTAATACACTTGGGAATTATGCAGCTATATATTTAAAAGCAGACGTGTTGCTGTTGTCTGACGTGTTCGAAAACTTTAGGCGGCTATGTATAGACGCGTATGGATTAGAACCTGCACAGTATGTTACCCTACCTGGATTAGCGTGGGATGCCATGTTGAAATGTACTAAAGTTAGAATTATTAACTGATATGAATATATACCACTTTTTTAAGAAAGGTATTCATGGTCGAGTAAGTACTTGTGTTAAGCGAAGAAGAATTGCTAACGAGTTTGTCCCAAAATTATGACCCTAATCGTCCTAAAGTATTTTTCTAGTATTTGGATGCTACGAACTAATACGGATGGAGTATGCGGCAATATCTCCCTCATGGTGGGTTTATATGGTTAACTGAAGAGGAAATTAGTCAATTCAATGTATTAACTATTAATGATGATGACGATTTCGGGTTTGTACTAGAGGTTGATATCCAATATCTGCGTCACCTGCATTATGAGCCCAATGAAAATCCTGTTTGTCCCGAAGTGACCTGCGCACCACATTCCAATTCCAATTAATTCCTAATTTGTGTGATAAGACCAACTATGTTATACATTACCGATATTTAAAACAATGTATGTAGCATAGGTTAATTGTTACTAGTACTCATACAGTTTTACACTTTCGTCAAATTCCTTGGCTAGTACCATACATAGAGCTTAATACAGCTCTTCGAAATCAAGCCAAGAGAAACTTCGAAATGGATTTCTTTAAATGCATGAACAATGGTGTGTCTGGTAAAACAATGGAGAATGTAGACAAAAGAAGAGTAATAAAGTTATTAACGCACTGGGAAAATAACGACCGTAGTTTGGTTATAGCACGGTACGTCGCAAAACCCCAATTTATGAATTTTATTCAATTCACTGACAATTTATTTTCAGTGGAATTGTCGAAACAGGTCTTTACTTAATGACAAACCCGTATATGTCGGATTTAGTATTTTAGGTCTTTCCAAAATTATAATGTATCGATTCGATTTTCTTACGATAACTTGTGCAGTCATTACGGTTGACCATCCCTTTGATAATATGACATTTGGAATTTAGCAAACATTTCATACAGTGTAGCAAAGCAATTGTTTCAGTAATTAACGTTTAAATTGTTATACGGATAACGGTCCGTATTAAGGAATATTCTAATATTCTTTAGTGCCCCGTTTGAAATCCGATAATAATGTATCTAGGTATTTCTATACCAGTCGATGTTTTGATTGCCCGTATATATTTATCTTTTGTTGGAACTGCTAGATATATGTGTGCTTCCTAACTTCTAGATGCTACTGAAGTATTCACATTTTTATCAATGTACTTCGTTAACGCCAATTCCTCCGGTAATGCTGGAATGATGTGTAACTTTCCAATATATTTTATCTATATTAACCTTTAGTGCCTCATCTGCAACTGTGTCGGTATCAATGTTACTGCGAATTAAAACCAATTCTTGTCTGATGCGCAATGTCACTTTATTGTAATCTTCCGCAAAGCCGAGTAGCATTCTTAAAGTTACCCAAACATTAAAACACAAAATGTAGAATAAATATTCAAAACCAATTTTCTATCTAATAGTTATGGACAAAACTGCTTAACATTAAAGTACCCCAACGCATTTGTTATTGTGCTATTTGAGGTAGGAAACAAACCCATTTTCATGACGAGCGAGGTCTTTGGGTGTCAGTGATACCAATCCTTTCATTGTAGACGTTAATGTGCAGGAGAGCCGTGTACCAGACCCTGTCGAATGCTTGCTTAATGTCCAGAAACACAGCCAGATTGCACTGATTGTGAATGAATGCTCTGGTGGTCTGTGTAAACAGCTTCAACAAGGAATCGTGGCACGTTCGGTTGGGATGGAAACCGAATTGGCTATAAGGAAGGAAGTCGTTGAATTCTAAGTAGTCCATGAGTCGCCTTGTTAGAATCTGCTGAAAGCATGTTCCTAGGCAACTCAGTAGAGATTGGTCTATAGGAGGAGGGTCAGGTTAGGTCGGCGTGGGATTTTGGTATCATGACGGTGGAGACTAATTTCCAGTCTGTCGGAAAATGGGATACGATTAGTCATTGGTTGTATATGTTGGAGAGTAACAAATGGGCTGCGTCGGGTAAGTGATGGAGGATTTTGCAATTTAGGTCGTCATGACCTGCGGCAGAATTTTTCCCTTTTTGAAATAAGTGTGGACCTGGTCGAGCGTCATGGGGGCATAAAAGGGATTCTGATTATCGAGTTGGATTTTAAGAAGGTTAAGGTTGCGGAATTCTTCAAGGCGACCTTCAGGGAGTGCCTTAAACCGGTTATCGAATTGGGGATCATCTGGGTATCGGAAAATAGATTACCAAAGAAATCGGCATTTCCTTGGTCGGAGGAGATTAGGTTGCCCGGAAGGTCGGTTAGATGGGATTTAGGGTTACCTTTTCTTCTGGTCAGTCTATCGAACTGTTTCCAAAAGAGTTTAGCATTTCTATAGCCTAACTAGGTGGTGACTTTAGTCCAGGAGTCCTTGGCATGTTTGTTTGCTTCCCACCTGATTAAGGCGTTAAGGCGATTGTATTTGGCCTTGAGAGCTGAATCCCTGGATCGCAAGAATTGGCGATAGGTTGGTCTTTTCCTTTGATCCAGTTCATAATGTACTGTGGGAGCAGTTTGCGGGAAATGTCGATGTTTTTAATGGTACAGAGATATCGACCGCTTCCGAAGTTACGAAAGTTAGGTCTCTAATGGCTCTCTCGGGATCTTGGGTCGTTCAAAGCTTGGTTGTAGGAAGGTTATTGGAGATTGTAACAACTCTTTTTAGTGTTGTACAAAATATACCTCAATTTAGGATCTTTCCTTCATTTAGTTTTAAACACAAGAAAATTTTAATTAATGAGATATTGGTATGACGTAGGCAACTTAATTTGCATATCTTCATAGTGCATTCTTTCGTAAAGATTTATAATCCTGCTTTCAATTTTATTCATTTCTTATCTGATATATTGTTACGGTCCGAAACCGGTTAATTATTTTTTTTTTCATTAAAACTTAGTGTCCACACTCACTATATCATCATTAGATTCTGCTATCGTCAATCAATTAATGTATTTTCACTAACCATCATTGAGCTACTATTTTTTCAACATCAATAGTTTTCTACAGTTTTAACTTCGATAGAATATAGTTCGGAAATTGGCCGCAGGTAGGCAGGTAAAACGAGTGATTTTTGCTTTAACAGCATGACAGTTGAGGGTGAAAAAAGGAATTAAATTTCGGTTAATTTAAGAAGCATCCCTGGTCTTTGGGGATTAATTATGCTATAAATATAAATTATCCACAACCAGATTTATTGGTGATTCATTATTTTTACCTGCTCAACGAGGTGCGTATTACATAACCTCCTACCACGAGGTAACATGTTTTTATTTTAGCTATCGTTTTTGAGACAATTGATTCTCCCATTTTAATTATATAAAGCCGTAGCTCACCGACATATTTTCTACTTTTACATCATTGGAAATATCGTATAATTGATAGAATTGAAAATTGATTAGTAACCTTCAAAGATCTGTATTCAAACAGGTTTGTTTTAGAAGTAATTTCTTGCCGTTTAGTTATACTATATTTATAGATCGTCAAGTTTGGGTTTGCGATTTCCTTTACTTATATTTCCACATATGGAACATAAATTTATTACGAGGAACTTTGGTAATGCTGTCTCGGAAGATTCACCTGAGATAACCGACAGGGAATCCAGTCAGGAGACCTCTTAACCAAAACCGGCACGGGTTGACCCTATGATAGCCACTCGCTTTCCGGTTATGTATAGTTTTACGTATCTTTAAAGTATTTTGATTATTATTGCCTTATGTGTACTTTGATGTTTCAATTGTATTAATTAGGATTTAATGCTTACTGAAAGGTGCCCACTGGTAGATTTTCATTTTATTGCACCTATATTAATGACCTTGACAAAATAATAGATAGAAATTTAATACCGAGTAACCAGTCATATGGTTGAAATGTTACCTTACTTATCACAGGCCTAACTGTTCTATTGGGTTATAGAAGAGTATTTTAGAGATCCATAACAGAAATTCAAATTACAAATGTTTCTTAATGTAATGAATTAATTATGACAAATAGCTGAATATTTCTTTTACTAAATAAGGGGACTTTCCAATTTGATTAAATGTATGAGTTATTATGACTCGAGTATAAAACAAGTACTTGGTTAAATACTTCAGGGTCAGTTTTAAGCAAATTCAATCATAAGTTTTGTGTTGTAACCCTTATTGGTAATTCCACCATTACAAATGCTGATTATGTCTTTAGTGTGTGCCAAAGAATACTTATGTTTAGGAAAATAAGGGAAACCTTATTTGAATTATTATTAGAATTATTAATTTGAGCTTATTAAAATTGATTTACGTACTAATAAAAACAACTTATTTTATCGTCTTCAAGACGATTGGCGCCCTCTCTTTTATTCTTTATTCTGTTAAATCCTTCCCCACGACTTGCCTCCGCAATACTAAGAGCTAGCCGAAGAGCCTTGTACCCTAGGTAGGTAGCAAGAAATGGCACCGCTACTTGGGGCTTGATTTAACAGAAATGTTCGTATTTGCATTACTTATATGAAATAGTAATCTTTGGTACACTAGTGTTAGACATTGTTATAGATATAATTATATTTAAATTTTTGCATCATGAATGTACAGGCCTTACGAACAGATGAACTAACTTATGAATTGCAATTTAGAAATGTTGACACAGTAGGGTTGACTGTGGATCGAAAACGTAAACTTCTTCGTACTAAAATTGCTATGGAACGTGCAAACCCTTCATTATTATCATCTTATTTACCTATTGATTACGATATTCCTAAAGAACTTGAAGAATGCTCTTTAAAATTAGAAGAACTCCGTATCTTGGTCGAATCTTTTATTGCGAATCCATCTGAATCAGAACATATCCGTTTAATCTCTCGTTTGACACATTTATTAACACGTTTAAATCTATTACGACCAGAGGGCGACTTACTTCCTCGTTTGCAGCTTCTTATTTCAGAATGTTTAGAGATTACTGAGCGAGTGAGTGAGTTTCATGAATCTCTTCATTTACAAGAGCATTGTGAGGTGAAATTCCTTTAGAAAATTTAGGGTATATTCAAAACCAACCAGTTGCTAATTCCACTACTCAACCACGAGTATCTTTTAGTGAAACTCTTCCTGCTGCAGGTGTTAGCGGTGACGATAATATGACTACTTTACAGGAACATTTTAAACAGCTGCGTTATAGCAATTCTTTAGTGGATTCTCCACATACTTCTAGTACCAAATCAGTACCAGTTTTTAAATGGGGTCTCACCTTCACTGGGGACGACTTTAGTACGAGTATTTGTTCTTTTCTTCAACGTGTAGAGGAGCTACGTGTTGCTCGTCATGTTTCCACTGCAGACTTATTTGCGAGTGCTGTAGATCTCTTTTCTGGTAGAGGTTTGGTATGGTTTCGGTCTATTCGTTCTGAAGTCTCGAGTTGGGAGGAGTTGGTTCAGCGACTTAGATATGACTTTTTACCTAGTGATTATGATGAAGAATTGTGGGAACAAATTAAACAACGTAAACAGGGTGCTTCAGAGAAAGCATGCTTGTACATTGCTTCTATGATGAATTTATTTGGCCGCTTAAATGAATCTCCTTCTGGGGAACGACGTTTAAAATCTATTGTAAGGAATCTACAACCATTCTTCGCTACTTCCTTAGCGTTAACTGAAATTAACAGCATTGATCATTTACGACAATTATGCAAAAGCCTAGAAGAAACTAAATTTTGGAATTCTCGCTTTAATGAAAATTCGCTTCCTAGTTCACCTTTATCTATTAAACCTGAATTACTAAATCCTCAAGTTTCTCGCCAAGTGAAAGTTGTTAACAGCCTCCAGAAAACCAAAAATTCTACAATTGTTTCCCATCTAAAACGTTCTACTTCCAATAATAGGGCCAAACCTACAACCAAATGTTACAACTGTGAAAGATTAGGTCATACTTTCCATACATGTGCAGAAACGATTAAAATTTTCTGTTTTGTATGTGGTCATCCTGAAGTTACTTACTCAACTTGTCCTAAGTGCTCTCCAAAAACGAAGTTCAACGGGAAGACGCTTCAGCCTGTCCTCCTCGTGTTTAAAACTTTCTAAGGCTGATCCTGAGTGGCAATCATGGCTTATTAATGTTAAAAATTTTATAAACCTTCTAATGATGTTGCGAGTAATCTTAATTCTATAGTACCTGATGCTCTTTCGAGATCACC
Organism: Vesta saturnalis; assembly: GCA_036346205.1. Lineage (NCBI taxonomy): Eukaryota > Metazoa > Arthropoda > Insecta > Coleoptera > Lampyridae > Vesta > Vesta saturnalis. The sequence goes on along the minus strand of JARFJB010001936.1, from coordinate 794,069 downwards.
TCTTAATGTTTGTTTCTTGGAACTTCTTTCTGGCGATTTTGATCATTGGTATTAGAAAATGTTAAAACAAGTTTCTTCTGTTCCTAATTCCTATCCTGACTGGACGTGTAAAGATGGACTACTATTTAAATTAATTCCTAATGAACATGGTATTACTTCCAATTTAGTGGAGTGGAAGCAAGTTATTCCACGTCCTAAACGTTCTGAACTTATCAAACAGTTTCATGACGAACCTACTTCTGCGCATCTTGGAACTTTCAAAACTTATTCTAAATTAAAAGAACTTTATTATTGGCCAAAGATGAGGTTCGATGTCGCAAATTATGTACGACGATGTAACGTTTGTTTGGCAAATAAAGCTTGTCAAGGCGGCGCTATGGCCTCATGGGAAATCAAAAGATGAGGTATCCCTTTCAATGCATTTCTGTGGACATTATGGGCCCTTTTCCACGATCTACTCATGGAAATACCATGCTTATTGCTGTCTGCGATTGGGTAACCAAATTCGTTTTATTGAAACCTGTTTCTCGCGCTACTGCTAGAAGTGTTGCTTCCTTTTGGAAAATGATGTTTTCCTCCTTTTGGTGTGCCACAAATCATCATGGCAGATAATGGGCCGCAATTTATCAGCTCTACTTTTAGGAAATTGGTTAATCAGTACAAAGTGCCTCATGTTTGGTACAATGCTGCGTATCACCCACAAGTAAATTTTGTAGAACGAGTTAACCGTGTTATTGGTACCGCGATCCGTTCCTACATTGCCGATAATCATCGAAGTTAGGACGAGCATATTCACAAAATAGCACATGCATTGAGAAATTCAGTACATGAAGTTACTGGTCATACTCCTTCCTTTCTAACCTTTCTCCCTGATTCGGGAAAATATTATTCTCGTTTTAAACAACTCACTGAGGACGTATTAAACTTAGACACACGTGAACAACTTGCTAAGGATGTCAACCATTTATCTGAAATTCATCGCGACGTCGGTAACAGACTTAAAAAAGCTTACGATGTTAGTTCTAAACGTTACAATCTGAGGAAACGTACGGTTCACTTTAAACCTCATGATGTAGTATGGAAGCGAAATTTTGTTCTATCGGATGCTGGTCGACAATTTAGTAGCAAACTAGCTCCTAAGTATGTTCGTTGTGTTGTAAAAGAAATTACTGGACCTTTGACTTACCGATTAGTTAACGAGAAAGGTAAAGACGTTGGTGTGTGGCATGTCAAGGATCTTAAGCCGCATCCTCCTTTAGACGTTAACGAATCCTAATTTTTGACTTACTTTGCGCTTTTTATACCATTGTATCTTGAGTCCAACTTTGGATTTAGATTATATATATTTTTGGCGAAACGATAGTTTTCATTTTATTGTAGAAAAGTTTCTACGATTCAAATTAATTTTCTTTTACTTTGCCCACAGGGACATTTATTCTTTGTGGTGGAGTTTAATTTTACTTCATTCCTTCTTTTTGCACTAGTTTGTGCGAGTGTACATTTGTACGTATTAAGTATTAATTATTTTTTTTCATTTTTGAATTGAGCGTTAGTGCTCGAGTGGAAGTTCCTCCTTGCTGGGATTTGCCGGGTGCATGTATGTTTTGACTTAATGTGATAGGAAAAAAAGTGTTTTCGTTAAGTCTATTATTTTTTTGCCAATACCTTTTGGTACTCAAGATTACATTAATTATAGAGGCGCATTCCTTTCTTTCGGGTGGCTGGATGGGATCTACATGTAGGGATGGTTATTTAGGGTTACACTCACCTCTATCTTTTTCATTCTTCGAGTGTATCCCTGCTCGAACATCAGAGCCCTTAACTTCCTCCTTTTATTCTTTCGGGTGGGTTTCTTCGCACGACTATCTCTGTGTGCAGGGGTTGGGAATGGGATTTGGTTCGGGTTGGGGGTTTTTAGGTCGACGGCCCTATAGCCTGTCAGGGGTTGGGAAAAGGGGGCGTAATTCGCTAAGTATGTTTAGATGAACGAATGAATGTAGGATGATGACACCCAAATACCTACCCAAACTCAAAATCCTTTTCCGCTTTGAGATCCCCACAACTTAGCTTACACCTTTTTATTTTACTCCCAGTTCATTTATGTTTTAGTTTTGAGGGCAGTACCGCCTCACGGTATACCTTCTTTTACGCTGCGTGTTTAAAGACTGTACTTGAAGTTTGCTGCGCATAAAGCCGAGCTAATCTTTGGTAGACCGATCTATCTTCTACTCTTCTTGCTTCCTTTCATTTCCCCCCTTTGGGAGAATTCTAAGCCTCTCGGGGTATAAGACGCACCGCCTGCCGTGCCCGCCTGTCCGATTCCCCCTTCTTAGTGGATAGGGGGTGGGAGCGTAAGATGCGCAACAATCTTTTCTAGAGCTATTTTCGCCTCTTCTCTTTAGGTAAGCCCTTGTGATGCCACTAAGGGTCGCCGCTTCGTTTTTATGAGCACCGAACTACGAGTATGGTTGGACAATGTAGTAGCTTTGATTTTATTTTTATTTTTACTTTTATTTAGTTATGACCTAGTACTGGTAGATTACCGAAGGGCGCAGGTGGGAGTTGGAGCCAAGGTTTCTGCTCGTCTAGTACGAATGACTTCTGGGTGGTGAATGTTGTTGGCTCTGGGGGGTGAATTACGTCCGCCACGTGGTTTCCGCGTGGTGTCGCGTTTAGTCCGCTTCGTTAGGGTTTTAAAATTCAAGGAGGGTTTTGATTTTGCTAGGGGGTTGGGTTGTCTTGGGATTTTAATTTTCGTTTTCTTTATGATTACGCTAGGTTCTCCTTTGGTGAGGGGGTGTGTTACGGTCCGAAACCGGTTAATTATTTTTTTTAAACATTAAAACTTAGTGTCCACACTCACTATATCATCATTAGATTCTGTTATCGTCAATCAATTAATGTATTTTCACTAACCATCATTGAGCTACTATTTTTTCAACATCAATAGTTTTTCTACAGTTTTAACTTCGATAGAATATAGTTCGGAAATTGGCCGCAGGTAGGCAGGTAAAACGAGTGATTTTGCTTTAACAGCATGACAGTTGAGGGTGAAAAAGGAATTAAATTTCGGTTAATTTAAGAAGCATCCCTGGTCTTTGGGGATTAATTATGCTATAAATATAAATTATCCACAACCAGATTTATTGGTGATTCATTATTTTTACCTGCTCAACGAGGTGCGTATTACATAACCTCCTACCACGAGGTAACATGTTTTTTTATTTTTAGCTATCGTTTTTGAGACAATTGATTCTCCCATTTTAATTATATAAAGCCGTAGCTCACCGAGATATTTTCTACTTTTACATCATTGGAAATATCGTATAATTGATAGAATTGAAAATTGATTAGTAACCTTCAAAGATCTGTATTCAAACAGGTTTGTTTTAGAAGTAATTTCTTGCCGTTTAGTTATACTATATTTATAGATCGTCAAGTTTGGGTTTGCGATTTCCTTTACTTATATTTCCACATATGGAACATAAATTTATTACGAGGAACTTTGGTAATGCTGTCTCGGAAGATTCACCTGAGATAACCGACAGGGAATCCAGTCAGGAGACCTCTTAACCAAAACCGGCACAGGGTTGACCCTATGATAGCCACTCGCTTTCCGGTTATGTATAGTTTTACGTATCTTTAAAGTATTTTGATTATTATTGCCTTATGTGTACTTTGATGTTTCAATTGTATTAATTAGGATTTAATGCTTACTGAAAGGTGCCCACTGGTAGATTTTCATTTTTATTGCACCTATATTAATGACCTTGACAAAATAATAGATAGAAATTTAATACCGAGTAACCAGTCATATGGTTGAAATGTTACCTTACTTATCACAGGCCTAACTGTTCTATTGGGTTATAGAAGAGTATTTTAGAGACCCATAACAGAAATTCAAATTACAAATGTTTCTTAATGTAATGAATTAATTATGACAAATAGCTGAATATTTCTTTTACTAAATAAGGGGGACTTTCCAATTTGATTAAATGTATGAGTTATTATGACTCGAGTATAAAACAAGTACTTGGTTAAATACTTCAGGGTCAGTTTTAAGCAAATTCAATCATAAGTTTTGTGTTGTAACCCTTATTGGTAATTCCACCATTACAAATGCTGATTATGTCTTTAGTGTGTGCCAAAGAATACTTATGTTTAGGAAAATAAGGGAAACCTTATTTGAATTATTATTAGAATTATTAATTTGAGCTTATTAAAATTGATTTACGTACTAATAAAAACAACTTATTTTATCGTCTTCAAGACGATTGGCGCCCTCTCTTTTATTCTTTATTCTGTTAAATCCTTCCCCACGACTTGCCTCCGCAATACTAAGAGCTAGCCGAAGAGCCTTGTACCCTAGGTAGGTAGCAATATAACGCGTCGGCGTTAATTGATTCTGTTTCTATCTTGTGCGCAGGACCGCTTCATCTACTTCGAAATCCTCCATTTTCACTTCCTGTTGAATGTCGAAGCATGAAGCTGCTTCTTTTGATTTTATCTAAATTTATGTGAAAGCGCCATCAATTTGGTGGTAAGAGATATTTTAATACATTTACATAAAATTAAAGCATTTTGTTCTTTTAGGCGTTTTCTTTGGTTTTTTTTCTTTACGTTTTTTACCCATTTTACATTAATTGTACGTTTATCATTAATTCAATTTACAACGTAATTGAATTTTAAGTACATATTTGATTTTATGATTGCAATTTTTGAATGGATACTTCCATATAATGCAATAAGAAGTGGATTTAACAGTTTTAAGAAGAAATTTATACGGATTTTTTAAAAGATAAATTCAGTTTGGGGTGTGGCTGATAACATTATGTCAAGATTGCACCATGATGACGTAAGAATGACTTCATCTTGTTAACCTCTCCGTAATCAGAGGTTGTCAAAAGAAAAGTTTGTGTACAAAATTTCTAAGGTATTTATGTAGTGTTTTATTTAGTATTTTAAGCATAATTTTAAGACCTTCATTATTTCATCATTGCATTTAATATTCAATAAACATAGTCTGTACATTGTTATTTTTTACATTTTGTAAAGTCGGTTTAATTGTTCCGATGTTTAAAAACAATTTGGCGCTCGAGATAATTTCATTAATTTTTTACATTCTTTATTATAGATGGTAAGTGGTAATTAAGCAAATCATTTTATTTGAACCCGCCCAAATTAATCACCGACTGAGTCTAAGGCACAATTGTAAGTGGTGTAGGGTTAGTATATTTTGGAGAATTTATTATTTCATTATTTTGGATAACTTACTTATTATTATTCAAAATTTATTATAGTTTTACATTTTTATTACAAGATGTGTTCGGAAAACGTATTCTAGTCTACCTTTGAAAAATCTTTAATGACAGTGTATTGAGGAGGTGTAGGGAGAGCTAGACAAGATGAAGTTTTGATCAGTAGTGGTATGTGACCTGATGCGATCGTGGAGCCTAGAAAGCAGTCACTATGGAAACAGTGAGATATGGGATCGGAAACTATATAATCTACTACTGATGCACCTAAATGTTCGAACTATGTTGGCTGTGTGTTGGCGATTCGCAAGAGCGGCAACTGCAACAAACGGATGATAGCCTTGTACCAATGCCATTACTTTCGGTGTCACCCAATTGGATGTGGCGGGCATTGAAATCACCTAGGACAACTGCATTAGGGGCCAGAGGCGTAGATTAAAGGTCATCGGATAGTGTGTTGTGGCCGGGCGGGTTGTAGTATGAAATAAATACTATAGGAGTAGGAAAGCGCTCCGTCGAAGCAACGCATTTGAGATGCTGTAGGTGCACAGGAAGTTGAAAATGGGAAGCAATTTTTAATGAAGAGGAGGTTCGGTGTTGGCTATTATTTACATAGGTGTGAAATGTGTCGAAATTAAGTGTGTATCTGGCTTTGAGTTTTGTCTCTGTGACGGAACGGATGTGTATATTGTATATGCGTAAAGTGTTTAATTAGGGGCGTTTTCGACTAACGCCTCTGGTATTAATGGTCCCTGCTAGGACGACGATTTGGAGAGAGTTAAGGATTGGTTTGGTGGATTACGGATTACGGTGACCTTCATCCGCGTACCGGATACTCAGATGTTGATACTCCGATGGAAGAAGTTTCGGGATAGAAAATCTAATGTACGGAAAACCCGACCTCCACGGTCGGGGAACATCTGGAAGAGGGAGTGGGCGAGGACTTGTAGGAAGTCTTTGATGGATAGGGATTCGTTGTCGGGAGAGGGTTTAAGGTTGGCTGTGTCTTCTGAGTCGGACTCTTCCGAAGACAGGATAGGTTCGAGGATGCCATCTTCGACGTAGAACTACGAGGTTCCCGCCGCTTCCGGTACTTGAAGTAATAGGAAGGTGAGCTTCGCCGCAATTGTTACACCTTGGGCTAGCCGACGATTTGCAGGAGGAGGATCTGTGACTTTGCCACAGTTGGGACAACGGCTAGCACGGTAGGACACTCCTCAGCGGTATGCCCTACATGCGTACAGGTGGAACAATACTTAGGAGAGGTTGAGGGATAAGGGAGGGTCAGCAACTGTAGTATCGTCCTCGAAGATCACAAGTGGTCCGCTAAATTGCCACTAAGATCTAAAAGAACAGCCTTTAGAAATATTATTCATTTTATTCCCGGAAACCAACCAGAAACTCGAAAGTGTTCCTCCATAGTAGACCACATCTTACATTTTTTCCAAACTCCATCATAAACCAAATCATAGATTGTACTAATCAGGAAATTGTCAACAATTCTAAAAACTAGAGTGGAAATCCTGCACATATTACTACAACAAATAGAGATGAGTTTTTGCTTTATTAGGTGTATTTGTGATATCTGCGGTAAAAGGACAGTAGTTTAAATGCAAGACAAATATTTGACTCTACTTTAGCGGGCTCATTCTACAAATCATGTATGAGTGAGTTGCGAACAGTTCAGTTTCTTGATCAACTGTCTTCGATTTGACGATAAAAGATCTAGGAGGATAGGACGCTATTCGTGATATATGGGAAATATTTATGCAGATTTGTAGAACTTCTTATATCCCATCAGTTTACATTACTGTCGATAAACAACTATTGGATTTTCGTGAAAGATGTCCATTTAGAATGTACAACCCAAATAAAGTTTTCAAGTATGGAATAAAGATAGTTGTGCTCTGCGATACCGCTACAAAGTTTATAATAGATGCAAGTCCATACTTGGGGAAAAACACTGCAACAGACGGTCTACCTTTAGCTAACTATTTTGTGAAGAAACTAACCAAATCTGTTCATGGTAGCAATAGAAACATAACCATGGACAACTCTATCGCCATGGCAGATGAGCTATTAAATGATCCCTACAAATTAACCATAATAGGAACCTTAAGGAAAAATAAGCGCAAAATTCCACCTGAATTGTTAGAAACTAAAGGAAGAAATTCTCAAATATCCATGGTTTGTTTTGATCAGAAGAAGACATTAGTTTCTTACATGCCGAAAAAGAAGTAAGTTTTACTGCTATCTAAACTACATGAAGATACCGAACTTTCAGAAGTAAATAACAAACCTGCAATAGTTTCGAGTTGTATTGAAACTAAGGGAGACGTTGATACATTTGATCAACTATGCTCAACGATGGAGAATCGAAAAACTAGAAGATGGCCACTTAGTCTCTTTTATGGAATGATTAATATCGCGTGTATTAACTCCTTTGTTATATATTGTGGCAACAAATAGAAGGGACCCAAACACACTTGCAACGATTCCAATTCGTGATAAACTTAAACCATTAATTGGCAAAACCGTGGATGGGTCATCGTTTAGGTGCAGTAAATTTAAGACGCGAACTCCGGAACAACATTAACAAACTTTTGAAGTTGACGCCAACACAGTACACCTCAACCCTGTACAAAAAGAAAACGTACAATATGCGCAATGTGCCCTAGCCAAAAAATACGTATGACTACGACTTATTGTTGCCGCAGCAGTTAGCCAGTTTGTGGGGAACATCGTGGAGATGTGTGTTTATTACATGTGCAAAAGTTTGAAACTTTGTGATTAAAAAATATAAAAACATGCGCATTAATAGAGGTATGTGATTTTTTTAGACCTTTAGCATAAATATTTTTCATTGTAGAAAACTCTTTTTAAACAGTCGTCGGTTAATGGAGTTGAATAAGGATTTCTGAATGGTTATGGATTTCGGGATATTGTGGATGCAATACCTCGAGGATTGAGAGCGAGTGGGTTTAGGGTTGGCGTGTGCGTGTGCGTCTGTGTGTGCGTGTTCGAGTGCGTGTGCGTGTGCGTGTGCGTGTGCGTGTGCGTGTGCGTGTGCGTGTGCATCTGCGTGTTCGTGTGCGTGTGCGTGTTCGAGTGCGTGTCGTGTCCGTGTGCGTGTGCGTGTGCGTGTGCGTGTCTGCGTGTACGTGTGTGTGTGTGTGTGCCTTTGGATGTGTGGATGTATGTTAGTATCCATGATAAATCCAAAAGGACAACAAATTGCTTATTTAGGCCTTTTATAATTTCTCCTGGAGCTAACTGCATTTTTCGAGAAGTTCGGCAGCGAATAAGGGGGTTTATCAGAAACGATTTTATCAGTTATTTGTGTTGTATATTTCAAAGGTGTAATAATAACAACATACAGATCTTAAAGACATTAAGTATGTTCCATTCAATTTTTTGATACGCCGCGTGATTTAGCAGCAAAAAAATACTTAATATAGAATTTAAGGGTCAGCTCGATTTTTTTTTTAATATCTAAGTAATGATTATTTTTATAAGAAAATCCGTCGACATATTTGAAGATTTGATTTTACATAACTTTTTTTATACATTCTCGTAATATAAAGATTCAAAATCAGTTAAATAGTGAAATAATGTCTATTAAAGTCTAACTGACACTAAATTTTAAGCATCCTTCTTATATTGATTATTGTTTTTATTTTTTTTTTTATAGCGCATCAGCAACTTGGCTATTAGCGCTTAAGATCTGTCCTAAGCCATTAAATATCATTAAAAAAATTAATATATCTTAGAAAATCGATAACCTTTCTTTCCATTCTTATATCAAGTGCTAGACATTTTGCTATTTCATTAGGCATTGCTAATTGATTCCTTATATTATCAAGTCCCTCACATTCACATAATAGGTGCTTTACTGTCATAATATTCTGGCAATGATCACATTGTTTGTGCCTGGTTCTTGAAAGCATGTAGCTAGACGTTAACCTGGTGTGACCTATTCTCAGTCTCGTGAGCACTGATTGCTCCCTTCTACTTAATGATCGGTCGTAATCATAGTTATTAATATTGGCTTTAATTTCTTTTAGTTTGGCGCTGCCATTTTTCCATTGTCTTTGCCAGGCTTGTTTTATTTTGGTTTTTGTGTCTTTTAGTATGTCTTGATATCGAGATGGTATACCTTGGCATGGTTCTAGTTTTGTTGCCAGTTTGGCTTTCTCATCTACGATTTCATTGCCCTTTATTCAATATGGCTAGGAATCCATATAAACTTAACTATTTTATTTTTGCTTCCTAACCAGTAAGTCAAATTTAATATTATTTGCACGAGCGGGTCTGTACTGAAGGTATCTGAAATACTTTGCAAGGCACTCAAAGAATCGCTACATATTAGGAATATATTACCATTGATGTATTCTATGTACCTTAGTCCCATCCATATAGCGTACAGTTCTGCACTAAAGATTCCGGAGGTATGTGGTAATGTCCAATAATGGAATTCTCCACCTGAGTAAATAGCCGAAGCTGTGCCATCTTTAGTTTTGGAGCCGTCTGAATATAGTACTGTTGCATTTTGGTAGGTATCTACTATACTGTGTAATGTATTTTTATAAATTTTATTATTAGTATTTCCTTTTTTGTAGATACTGCAATCCAGGTGGAGTTCCGGCGCGCTGAAGACCCACGGAGGTGTTTCCGTGTTTGCACTTTCATACATATTTGGAAGTTTAATTTTATAATTTAATAAAGTTTGACTTATTCGTACTCTAGTGGGTTTTGTTATGGTGGATTTCTTGTCATAGATTAAGTCCCTCTTTGTTGGTTCAAACAGTAATTCCTTTAAGGGATGACATTTTGTGTCCATATTTTTAGCGCGTATTTAAGCAGGTTTACGTGTATTAGGTAGTTTAGTGGCATAACCCGCTCTCACAACATACAGAGGAATATGGACTCGTACGAAAAGCTCCGTTGCTATTCGTAGTCCTTCGAGTTGTACCGATTCTAATTTTTTTAGATGGGTAGGTCTAGCTGCCGCGTAGATAATACACCCACACTTTATTCTGATTTGTACCATTGCGTTATAGAATTTATTTCAAATATTTCTAATTGCGCCCCATTTAAGGTTTGCAATGGAACGCATTACATTTAAAAATTGTTTACACTTGTTTACCAATAGTTCTATGTGCTGTTTCCATAGCAACTTTTTATCTAGCGTTAATCCTAAGTGTTTTATGGTAGAATGAGTTTTATTTGTTTTCTTCCCATTTTAGGTTAGGTTCTTGATGGCATTTTCTTTGTCGACAAAGTGCAGACACACGGTCTTCGTATTAGAAGCTACAACCTACTTGATTTGCTTGTTGTATTAATTTGTTTAAATTTGTTTGTAAATGTTGCTCTGTCTCTTTCATGTCCTTGGATGCATAGAAAATTACTAGGTCGTCTACGTACATAGTTTTACCTACAGTAAACTCTGTATCCTCTATTAAGGAATTAATTGCTATGGCAAATAGCACCACACTAAGAGATGAACCTTGTGGTATACCATTTTCTTGCAACCGAGGTGTTGATAAAGTGTTTGCAAATTTCACTCTGAAGTACCTGTCTTTTAAATAGTTTATAATGAATGTCAACATTTTTCCTCCGATTTTCCACTTAATAAGAGTTTTAATAATTCCATGCCTCCAAGTTGTATCGTAAGCCTTCTGTATGTCTAAAAATACTGCGACCACATGTTCTTGAGAAGCAAAAGCGTTTTGGACGTAATCCTCAAGTATAACTAGTTGGTCAATTGTGGACCTACCTTTCCTAAACCCCATTTGAAAATTGCTTAAAAGATTATTAGCCTCTAAATGCCATATTAGCCTAAATGCTACCATTTTTCTAGTAATTTTCCCAGACAACTGGTTAAGCAGATAGGGCGATAATTTGTGGGGTTATCCAACTCCTTTCTATTTTTGGGTATTGGAATTATTTGAGCCTCTTTCCATTTATTTGGGAACGTTCCTTGTTCCCATATCGAGTTATATAGTTTTAATAGTTCAGTTTTGTATACTTGGTTTGATCTTTTAATAAATACATTAGATACGTTATCTGGCCCCACGGCCGTAGCCTTTATGTTGTTCAGAGAACCTTCCATTTCTTGGAGTGAGAAATGTATGTTATAATATCCATCTGACTCGTTTATAACTATTTCGGTTTGTTCTTCTCTGTCTTTTATTAAACTGAATTGCAGATTATAGTTGTCACTACTGCTTACGTCCTCAAAATGGTCCGCCATACATTCGGCTAATTCTTTTGGCTCATAAATCGGTATACCATTATGGTTTAGTACGGGTGTT
>JARFJB010001936.1:717500-775000 GCA_036346205.1 Vesta saturnalis | reverse complement strand
ATATATTGTATATTAAAACTTGAAGCATTTACGGATACTCAGTAATTGATTTGCTACAATTAAAATAAAAGGAGTCTTAATAATTCGTTTTGATTGATTCAAAAGTACCTGAAAGACTTTGATGCAGCATACTTTTTGTTTTATTACAAAACATTATAAACTAAAACAAGTTTAGTAACTGAATCTGATACACCAAGTTTGGATTTTACCAATTTTGTATAGATTTACTACGCGATCAAAAGGATTGAAATATTTTTGATTTACAATAATTGATGCTCTTACAGATCATAACAACCAAAACGTAATTAATTATATTTAATTTCTAAGCAGTCTTGAAACTATTTTGACGCAGTGTCCACAGTTGCTTTTGTTCAATATTCTAAACAAAATCACACATAAGTAACCGTTTAAATTTATTACAGAACAGTTTCTATAATATTTTAATGAGAAAAATAGCTTTTCATATTTTGCTTTTGTGACTGTAACCGTTTCGATTAGTGTTGGTTGAGTAGCTTGCGCCTCAGTCAGTCTGTGGAGATAGAGCATTACTGTGAGACTGATATAAATAAAAAATGCACTTCATGCTATCAGATTCCACGATGAATATCTGCAATGATCTAGGCAGTAATTGAATTGTCTAGGAAAAACGGTAGGCGGAAAAGAAGCCGCGGAAAAAAAGCCGCCGGAATAAAAAGCCGCAAAAAAAGCCACCGGAAAGAGAAACTGCCGGAAGAAAAAGCCGACCTAAATATTGAAGATATTGAACAAGTGAAAAACAAAATGATTTGATTCATTACTAGCGAAGCATTTATTAAAAATCTTTATATGTACATTTGCATTAAAATTATAATAATATATACACTTAACCTACCCCATTGTATATTTACATTTACATTAAAACTATAATCACATACATTTTACCCACCCTATGACCTGTTATTTGGCGCTTAACCTAATTATGAGAACCACAACCGAGAGAAAACTTACGACGTCACCCTCATATTGTCTACAAAAATTGCTTAATTTCGTCTACATATCTTGTAAAATTTAAAAAGGGATGATAAAATAAGGGTGTGTTGTGGTTATTAATTCACCCCAATTACTATTTGTACTTCTAATGTCAACTAAAAGATTTTGAGCCTTTTAATCAGTCAGAGATCAACTGGGCCGAGTGCATAAAATTTTGATTTGTTTTAATTTAAAAAATGTGTGGGTAGATATGTTCGCTTTCCAACATTGGTGTAGCTTCAACCTGTAAATAAATGTTAAAAATATCTCGGATACCAACATATTTTATGGAAAACAAGCAAACCGTAAATGTAATAAATTTAAAACTAAAAACAAGAACAAGGTTTATTATATATATATATATATATATATATATATATATATATATATATATATATATATATATATATATATATATATATATATATATATTATATATATGTCTTCAAATCCAGTTATAAAGTAGAAAAAAAACTAAATACTGTTAGTAAACTTGGATTAACTTAAAAAAAATGCTTATAAATTAAATATCTGAGGTGCTTTTACATTTTGGTTGTCACGGTTATACTGTTACTGATAACTAAATCTGCTGAATACACACTTTCAAATTTGGTTGTGCAATAATTCTTGAAATGGAAATAAAACAGGGTTTTGAAATCCTTGCGCATGACCTGTCTGAAACTCGAACGATATGCGTACGAAATTAGAATGATTTTAACGCATGTTTTCAGCCATTAAGGTATGCAATTTACATGACCCGAAAATGAACGAAGTTACCTGGTGAAATATAAACATTTTTTGATCTAAATAAAATGCAGGTAAAATTCAAAGCGTAATATCAAAATGCTAAATAAAAGGTTAAATAGAGCGAAAACCTATTCTAAGTTTACGAAGAAGTACCGAAAGTGCGGTGATGTTGGTAAGGAAAGACCCCTCGCAACACCATCAAACGTTAATGACGCGCACGCCGCTAATTGAACGAAAGGGTACAAACCTAAAGTAAAGTTATGCAAAACTTTATGCTGGTGTGGTTTGTGAAGCAAATCTCCGCCAGAGGAGCAAATTGAAAATACCGGTAACAAAAATAGAAGCTAAAGTAAAGGAGAACGGAAACTAACCATGACCTGGAGGGTCAGCGGGCGGAGAACCCGGGAACAATTTCCTGTGCTACTATAAAAATCACGGAAAAATTCCACTCCACGCAAGAGTCAAACCTACTACTACAAAAACCATAAAATTACGAGAATTAAGGCCGAGAGAGAGTGGTTCCAATACCCTTTCCTGGTGATCTCAACTCCAGCCCCCTAGGTAAATCAATACAAAACACCCAATCACGTTCAGTTAAATAAGTGAAAATCGTTATATCCAAGTCTTCACCAGGTCACGGTTTATAAATGGATTGGATTGTGCACTCTATTCCGAACACATTCATAGCCCGAAAAGTGCCTAGTCTCATAATCAGGAAGTCATAGTTAGGATGTGAACTAGTAACGAGATTGACACGATGTGAACCGAAGAACACAAAGCACCGCCCAAGCTTAGAACACCAGATGAATCAGGAATGATCAAAGGTTAGAATTTGGAAATAATTTTAAGTAACCAAAATAAAATAATTAGAACCGAAACAAAACATATTTAAGCATTTCTAGTATTCTTACAAACGGTTCAGAGTTTGAAAATTTCACGTTAAATAACGATCAGAGATTAACTCAAAATGGTTATTTCAATTTTTACTATTGTAACAATAGTAAGTTGCAAATCCAATAAATGTAAATAATTTACCTGAGAACTAATGTCCCGAAAATCGGCAAAATAAGTTGCACAAGGTGATCTAAATATCAACAATCGTGCTAAACAATTGTAGCAAAAATAAAATAAGTGGTTTGCAAGGCCACATAAAATATAAATAAAATAAGTTGCGAAATAAGCACAAAACAAAATCAAATTACTTTCGAAAAATAGTCAAAGTAATAAAAATGTATGTAAGAATACAATCCCAAAAATACTTTTGAACAGAAAATAATTTTTATTTAATGAGGTTTTGAACCTTTAACATGAAAAACACCTAAAGGCTTATCGTCAGTAGTGACCAATGGTACGTGATTGGAACTAACACTAACACTTCAGCAACTTTCGCTTCAATAAATTTTGGAGCTAGCTTTGGACTATAATTTTTAGTCACCACAGATAAGGTAAAGTTCTTTTAATTTCAATTGACGCCGTCGCAAATTGTAAGATTTTGAATTTCGTTCGTAAGCTGCATGTAAATTTTGTTTTACATTCTTAAAAATGGGTGATACTTCAATCAAATCTTGAACCAACTATTTACGGTTGTTAATTGATAAAGTATCCTCTCTAAAATCTTTTAATCGACTATAAAAATCTCCAGTAATCGGAACAGTTCGACCAAACGCCAAAAAGTAAGGCGAAAATTTAGTAGATTCATGAACAGCTTTACGAATGAGATGTGCAATTTTGTGAATTTCGACATTCCACTCTTTGTGATCATCTTTAATGTAATATCTTATTACAGTACCTACTACTTTATTAACTAGCATTAAACCAAGTAGATTGAACTTTGTAGGAATCTAACGAATTTTTAAATAATGCACTCTTAAATTAAGGGCCGTTGTCTACCATATAAATTTGTGGCACTCCGTAAACTAGAAATACATAATTTTCAATATATTGGCAAATGCCTTTAGCAGTAGCACTGCACACTGGGTGAATCAAAGTAAATTTGGTAAACCAATCGCAAACAACTAATAAAACAGTATTACCATTTTTCAGTCTGGGAAAAGGACCTACTAAATCGATTGAAATGCATTGAAATAGAAAAGAAACGTTCTTCTCTTTACCCCTTTAAACAAAGTTTACAATTTTGAATGTATTTGGAAATGTCTGGTTTCATCTTTGGCCAATAATAAAATTCCTTAATTTTCGAAAAACTTTTAAAAACACCAAAATGAGCTGATGTAGGATCATCGTGAAATTTTTGCAAAATATTTTTCCTTAAAGTTAGGAACAACTAATTTCCAGTCCACTAAATTGGATTCAATATTTAAATCATTTTATATACATTTGTAAAGTTTATCGGTTTCAATTCTCCAATCGGGAAATAATTCAGAATTATTTGAAATATTAATTAACATTTTCTTGTACCAATCGTCTTAATCTACAGATGAAAATTCTAAAGAGCTAACTTCTAAAGGTGATCTATAAAGTGCATCAGGCACTACATTTAATTTACCTTTCCTATGAATGACCACGAAATCGAATTGTTGAAGTTTAACACTCTATCGGGCTAATCGACCTGAAGGATCTTTTAAATTATTGAGCCAAATCAGTGAATGATGGTCAGTGATGACTTTAAAATGTGTGCCTTCTGTATAAGGTCTAAACTTTTAAATTCCAAAAATAACAGCAATTAATTCACGCTCAATAATTTTGTTCGCCTTTATTTAACGTGCGAGAACCGTAAGCTATAACCTTTTCATCGTCTCCCTCGCCTTGGGTTAAAACACAGCCAATACCACAATTGGAGGCATCGCATTGTAAATAAAATGTTTTTGAAAAATCTGGGTTCGCCAAAATAGAAGTATCTACTAATAAAGATTTAATTTTAAAAAATTAATCATTAGCTTTGTTATTCCATGAAATTTTTGAGATTTCTTTTTACTTTAAGTTGTAACGGTATAAACGGGTGGTAGAACGGGATTACAGATAAATTGGCCCCTTTTTGCCTCGACTAGTCAGCGTGCGGATCGTGGATTGATGTTAATAATTTTGCACATCCAGAATAATAAATCGTACGTCAGTCAAAATAGGGAATGAAGTCAAAATCGTTTCGGTTAAGGGCGCCAGGATATTTGATAGACAAAAATAAGGGTTGTCGTGCCAAAATTACGAGTACATAGCGTGTCTAAACATCCAAAAAACATGCGCTTACCTATTCGTAATCAATTCCAGGTGTGCTGGACAGCAATTCAGCAAACCACCTAAAATCGGGCTTAAAAAAACTACACGCTTGTCAAATAAAAGCATGATCAACACTCAATAACGTTACGTTAATACACCTCCGTGTAAATAATGCATTAAATAATAATCAAAACAAAAAAAAAATCTATAAAATGAACTCTAAATGAATTAATACTCAACTAAAAAAATCAAATAAAATACTAAATATTAATAACGCTATTACTCAATAAAACCAAAAAAACTAACTTCGTTACGTTAAAACTAAATTACGGTAACTTGCAATAAAGACTTTTATGTAACACAAAAGGGTTTCCATAGAAGTAAAACACATTCATAAAACAAAACAAAGCTATAATAAAATAAAATAAGGATAAATATAAACATACGATAAAGTGTAAGGACAAAAAAACTACAAAGGCTTATTGGGCGACAGGATGTCTGATCAGAATCTGCTTACGCCGTACTAAATCGTTTAACCTAAATATAAATAAACCGTGGATTATGTATCCACACAACTACAGGGTCAATTGCCCTTTACTAATAAAATAAAAAAAAGTGTGAAGGCGGAGCGTTAGAGTTACGATTAATTCCAATAACTAAATTCAAAACACAGTTTAAATTAACAAAAAACGATACACAACTCCGCTTTCAAACCTTCAACAAATAAAATAATTCGAAACACACAACAATCTTAAAAGTTTTCAATAAAACACAATGTTATAATACCTTACAAGGTCTAGATAGCACCTCCTCTGTGTTACAACGGATGGTACGAACCAGGTGATCGGCTACAGCTATAACGGGAATGGAAACTCCCAGGTCCGGCAAAAGATGAAGATAAATGTTGACTGTTATTCTTTTATACACGAACAATTTCTTAAGTTAACTCGTTAAAATGTTACTGCATTAACCAAAACTTATTGTACAATAATAATGTGAGCGTTCAAAAATTGTTTGATAACTTAAATCTTTTAACTGGTTTTATTTTCACTGATAATCCCAAAATGTTAATAACTTGATTTAAATAACGTTAAATTTTAATATATTGCGAAAGTTTCTTTATCTTTAAATACGCTTTGTACGGTAAATAAGAGGCACTTGGAAGAACGATGATGTTAATATCCGCAGAAACGATATAAACCAAAAGAGGTCATAGAAGCACTAAACAACACGACGATGTCCTCTAGGTGACTTGACGTAAAACCGAAATCGGCACTAAGTATAATCCTTTGGTGAATGAACAATTTTGATAAAATCCCTTTACAGGTTCTTCAGTAGCTAAACTACCCTTACTACACAACAAAAGTACGTTCGTTAAACACCACAAGGTCCCAAAATTTCAACGTTCTAAACTACCCCTTAAAGCGTAACACAAGCGGCAACGTACAACTACTTGAAAGCGTGAACTGTCTTAGAATCCCAAAAATTATTAACAAATTCCATCTTTGAATTTGCATCCCACTACTCATAAAAAATCTTATCTAATATAATTCAACCAATTAAAAAAACGGAAGGAGAAACCAAAGTACCCCCCAATACTATAAATTCGTTTTCGTCCGTAAGGACTCGGTAAATTTTCAAAAACTCAACGTCAGCAAAAGATCCTGTACAGCCTCTGTATGTTTACCTTAAAGTACGAACAATAAGGCCCACATGCAATCTCTATGAATCAAAACCAAAATACCTAATAATAAACTGGACAACTATACGTAAGCGTCTTTCTGTCGCTAACATGACGCCATACGCAGATAAACCTATACTATCTATTTAACGTACTTAATTTTCTATTATATTTTTCGGAAATCAAACGAAATAAACCTTAATTAAACTTATATACAACTATTTACAAATAAGCGTTAATCAATATTCAATAAACGGGGAATAATACGGAAAAATAATCTAAATTTTCGGAATAATAATTTCATAAACAAAGAATCTAAAGCTCACCATACACGTTAAAGCGAATTTACTACAAAACTTAATTTGACAACAAAAAAAAAATTTATATACGGAATCTTAACTAAGTACATAGAACTACAAACAAAATTACCCAATACGTATACAGGGTGTTCAAAATACCCTGACAAAGTAAATTGTTAATTTGAGCTAAAACTGTGAAAAAATCGTGAATAAATCGCCTGCACAATGACCACATTCCGATAAATCGTTTAACTTCTGTAAAAGTTTTGAGTTGAGGGAATTTTGGAATCGCATCCACTTTTGATGGATCTGTATGAAGACCATTTTTATCAATAACAAAACCCAAATATGATAACTGTGGTTTAGAAAATTCACATTTATTTAAATTAATACTTAATTTAGCATGGTTAAACCTTTTAAAAACTTCTTTCAAAATAGAAATATGTTCCTTAAATGTACTGGAAAATATAATAATGTCATCTAAATAGACAAAAACCGATTGTGATAAATCATGACCCAAAATGGAGTCTATAAATCTTTGTAACGTACTGGGTGCATTGGTAAGTCCCTTTGGTATAACGCTATATTCAAATAAACCTTACGTGGAACAGTAAAAGCTGTTTTTTCACAACTTTCTTGGTCTAAAGGAATTTTCCAAAAAGTTTTCTTTAAATCTATTGAAGTTAAATACTTAGCATCTCTTAATTTATCCAAAATGTCGTTTCAAATGGTAATGGGTAAGCATCCTTCACAGTAACTGAATTTAATTTTTTTTGCATCAAAGCAAATTCTAAACTCGCCTGATTTCCTTTGAACTAAAACCTTTGGAGAATTCCAAGAGGAAGAACTGGGTTTAATAGTTCCTTGATCCAACATTTCGTCAAGTTCTTTATTTGCATGTTCCAAAATAGCTGGAGATAAAGGATAATATCTTCGTTTAATTGGTATAGCATCACCAGTATTAATCGTATGAAAAATCTTATTGGTTTTACCCAATTTTGAATTTGCTACAGTCTTGAAATGGTCCATAACTTGGTTGCATTCAGTAATTTGATCAGTATTAAGATCGTCGATACCTTTAATCATTGAAAAACTTGTTTCTGCAGAATTTGCAACAACAGAACTTTCACCAAAATCAGCTTTAATTTCAAACAATTCACAAAAGTCCATTCCTAAAGTAAGTGCAGTGATAATAGTTTCAGAAACAATAACTGAAATGGTTTTTGTAATATTATTAATAGTCAAAGATAAGCCAATACTTCCCAAGATGGATTGTAAAGAACCATCAGCAATAATTAATGATGAAAAGATAGAATTTCTATTTAATTTTAAATCATATGTATCAAATAAAAACATTGCAGGCTTGCCTAGACTTGTAACCGTTGCTACTGTCCAATAAAGCGTCAAAATTTTCGTTAAACATTTTTACATTAATAAAATTTCTAATATCATTTCTTTTTTCAACAAATTTTTGGAGTGCCATAAAATTTCTGAAAATAGATCAATTCCGGATAATAACATATCTGATTTTGAAATGCTACTAGCAAGCATCAATTCTTCACACCTTTGAATAAATGAGAAAACTTCTTTTTCACTACAATCAAATTTCAGATTTAATTTACAAACAGAAACAGAACTTCTGGAAATATTTATATTCTTTAATTAGAGAAATCTTCGGTTGGAATATTTACCACTGAAGTATTAATCGCTTCAATATTTACCATAGAAATATTTGAATTATCAAGATATTGTATGTCATCATTTAATTGTAAATTATCATTAATTTATTCGCTTAATTCAATATTATCATTACATAACGAAAGTAATTGATCATGTAGAAGCACATGTTCGTCATGAAACACTGTATATTTGAAACGTTTCAAAATGTGTAAAAGACGAGTGTGAAGTTTGAGATATTCACTCCTTATTGAATTAATTTGAATAAATTTATTAAAGATTAAATGTGACTAAGTTTGTCTTTATGCCAACCAATTCTTCAGTTCGGTTAATTTCAACTTTCGAATATGAATTACGTAACTTTGGATCAACATTCTCTAAATTCAATTTAAATCGTGACAGTTTTCGTTTCTCATCAACTGACATCTTTTCAGCCCCGAGAACATGACTGTATCTAATTCTACCAATAACTCATCACTTCTTAAAGCATCTACTACATAAATCGTCCATGGTAATAAAATAAGAAACAAATAGACACAAAATGCAATAAGGTGACAATAATCATAAATATAAAATATAATACCTTCATATGGTAATTACCAATATCCGGAATACGTAAACGAAGATATATAACACAAATACAAAATTAGCATTCCCAAAGATAATGGTAAATTTAATTTCCTAACTATCCAGAGGCATCAAATTCAATAAATTGCAAATCAAAGTCCCTGCTCGGGTGCCAGTGTAAAATATAAAAAGGGACGATAGAACAAGGATGTGTTGTGGTTACTAATTCACCCCAATTATTATTTGTACTTCTAATGTCAACTAGAAGATTTTGAGCCTTTTAGTCAGTTAGAGATTGAGTGGGCCGGGTTCTTAAAATTTTTATTTGCTTTAATTTAAAAAATGTGTGGTTAGATCTGTTCGCTTTCCAACATTGATGTAGCTTCAACCTGTAAATAAATGTTAAAAATATCTCGGACGCCAACTTATTTTATGGAAAATAAACAAACCTTAAATGTAATAAATTTAAAACTAAAAAAACAGTAACAAGGTTTATTTTATATATATATATATATATATATATATATATATATATATATATATATATATATCTTCAAATCAAGTTATAAAGTAGAAAAAAAAACTAAATGTTAATGTTAGTAAACTTGGATTAACCTAAAAAAAATAATTATGAATTAATGCTTAGAAATGAAATACCTGCAGTACTTTTACATTTTCGTTGTCACTGTTATACTGTTACAGATAACTAAATCTGCAGAATACACACTTTCAAATTCGGTTGTGCAATAATTCTTGAAATTGAAGTAAAACGGGGGCTTTGATACTTGTTAATCCAAAATATGTAAATTCTTTTAAAAATCAGCCAAACTTGTTATATTTAAACGGGTTAAGGTATCATTTGTTTATAGTTCTTCTGCATAGCAACAAATTTTTACTGCGTCACCCTCGATCGATTGAAACGTATAGCGTACAAATAACGGTAAACTTAGTTGTAGAATGAAAATACGCAAAAGGAAAGGTTAAAAAAGTTAACACAAAAATAAACGTGCCTAAAAAAGGTAAACATCTCAAACAATGTAAAATAGGTTTAAATTGCACTTACTGTAAAACTATACAGCACTTTTCAACAAAATTTTTAAGAGAGCAAAATGGACGCTCTTTTCGCTTTTGATCATCTGACAGAAACTATTAAAATGAAATCTTTGCGCATGATCTGTCTGAAACGCGAACGATATGCGTACGAAATTAGAATAATTTTAATGCATGTTTTCAGTCACTAAGGTATGCAATTTACATGACACGAAAATGAACGAAGTTGCCTACATTATTGACAATTTCAACATAACATAAAAGGTTTGTTTCAATCTCCGAATATGGTCCTTTTCTTTTTTCTAGACACCACACCTATGTTATACTGCTAAATTTTGGTAATGTCTGCTGCGACCTCCCGCCTCATTTTGGAGATGAATTTCCAACTGTTGGATGATTTTCACCAGCCAAATTTGAAAATCTATTGTATCAGTACTGTTGTTGGTGCTATCCTGACCCTATAGGGTACACTGAAGAAGTTAAATTAAAATATATTTTAAATATACGTTAAGCAGTTATAAAAGTTATTACAGTGTTACCTTAAATTAAGTGCCTTAAGAGCATCCAACGTAAAAATTACGGGCACTCTCTATGTGAAACGTACATATATCCCCTGTAGCATACTTTGTCACAGCATTTATTCGACTGTATAATTTGCATGTTTTCAGTAGGTAATAAGAAAACAACCCAAGGAATGAAATGTTTATAATAACTTACCATCTTTAAATATTATTCCTCAACTAATTAGTATAATGAGAAACTTAGAAAGATAAGTATTGTTGTTAGCCAATTATAACCAAAATTTTCTATTTGACATCGATCTTTAATAGCATTGCCACTAGTTAATCTCTTCTTAATCACATCCAATTATGATGAAGTCACACTAATATGCCAAAAGCATAAAATGGTTAAAAGTGATTACTGATTAGGTATGATTAATAGTAATTTAATGTTCATTTATTCTAATTAGTTATTGAGTTTAATGTCGTTATGCACCAACAAACCTTCAAGAATTGACATTTTGTTTGTTATAAGCATCTCATAAATACAAAAAACAAATTAAGCCCATTGTATAGAGTTTAGAAATTAATACGTTGTAAAGAACCAGCGTCCTTTACGTATGCTTTTTAGGATGAATTATTCGCGGACCATCCTATATCTAAAATTTCAAAAGTTTACGCGATATTACACCACAAATAATTCCTTAATCACCGCTGACGTGTATTTCTAAAAACCAGTAAGTTTTTGCACGTCAGAACAATTGCAACCAATCCCATAACGGCATCCCCCGCACGGTAGCCGCGAAGCCGCCCACCGATGCACCTTTATAAACCCGCGACGCGCTGCTCTCGGAGATCCCTACGGGGATCATCTCGAAGAAGTTCGCTCTCCGTTCATCACCTATCAGCACCTGCCCGATCGTGACCGAGACCGCCGTGCCGTTCCAGATATCCAGTAGCCGCCGCACCGATTGCTTCGTGTAAGCACCGACCTGCTAATCGCCGTAGAGTCCATCGCAATCGTGTGATAACGCGCACCACCTCGCGCCGGGCTACCTAAAGTTTAATCCCGCACTGCAATTGATAGACACGTAAGTTGTATAATTATAAAATCTAACAATTTACTATCAAACACGACAGAACGTAAATAACGAAGGGCTTAGTCTCCAGAAGTTATAACGTTATCATTACACAAACACATACATACAGAGCGTAACGAAGGGGTAACCCCCACGTCGCCTGACACAGTACACCTAGAGAAAGAGTGCCACGCAGGGTAGAGCCCGACGTCGCTCGGAAACACTTGAGGGTGAAGGTTTGATACAGGGCTGTAAAGACCTACGACCTATTTTGTTCCTAGTTCACCAGGTTAGACAGGCCATTGCCTACGTTTCCTGATTATCACTAAGGCCCCGCTTAATACACCTACATACAATACATACAGACAAACACAATAACCACACACAGTGTCTTTAATCGCAGGAGAATATATAAAGAAACCTGTTGCATAAAATTGTATTCCGAATAACCATCGCGAAACACCTAGTGCGACCATTCTTAATTGAATTAAGAATATACGTCGGAAATTAAAACCGCAGATAATATGTAAATTATCCAATATTTACCGATAGTTAATAATATAAATCCGACCGCGTGTATATTACTATGTACCTTAAAAATCAGTAAATTCGTTTTATTGTAACATTTTAGTATAGCGAGTATTTCGTTTACGTTATAATTTGTATATAATTAAATTTAGTTACGTCGTTAGGACGTAATCCTGTTGCTTAAATAATCTAAACGCTTTCTCAAGCCGGTTATAATCAAATAAAAATAGTCCAGAGATCTCGCATTTGCATACGCGAATCTCGCGCGTGTATTGCTTCATTGGAGTACGACATACCAGCTTCAGCGCTCCAGAGTCACCGAAGAATAATAATTATGCCATGCGCATAAGCCCAGAACGGTATTGATTTTCTCCGTCCCCGAAACGATTCGAGTTCGTTGCACTGGCGCCGTCGACCAAAACTGTATTGGGGCAACCGTACCAGCTTCTGTAAATACAGGACCGTAATAGAAATATTACATACTAGGTAGGGAGTAGATTAAGATAATATCTCTGTTCACAGAAACGACTACGCACCCAGTAAACAGCCGCCCCCAGGGGAACGAGTGCGAGGAGCCGTCAGGACCAAAACGAAAATACATTTTAGTTCTTATTAATATCCTTTCTTTATTTTGTTAAATTATGAAAAAACATACATTTTAAACCGCTTAAGCATAATTATTTAAGGTGACAGTGTTAAGCCTACCAAATAGTACGAAACACACCCCGTTTATAATAAATCATAAACACGACTGAGCAAAGCCGAGGCAAACTAAAAACCGCGCTGGGTTACGACCCAGAAAGGGGCATAACATATATCAACGTTGGAAGAGGTGCTACAATGTAACGGAAACAAAACAAATTTATATTAATAAAATTATTAGACAAATTTGGTAAATATTCCTTTTTATAAAACAAATGTTTCATCATATTCTAGTATAAATGAGGGTTGTGGTGTGTTTTTTCTTAGGGAATAATTTCCGGGCTATTTTTTCCAGCAATAATTTATGGGCGGCTTTTTTTTCAGGCTTTTTATACCCCTGCTTTCTTTTCGCGGCTTTTTGTTCCTAGATTCAAGAAAATCGTTTAGGAGAGGCTATTACAGACCAGCAGGTTTAGATTAGTATGTTCAAGAGGTATTGCTCTGATAGTCTAATCTTGTGTTCTATCAAAATAACATCAGTGACTAGGCCCCCATCCCTTTTATGCTAAACCGAAAAGTATCAAAGTCCTACCAATTTAGATATATGGCATTGATATAAGTAATTAAAGTAGAAGGGTAAAAAAGGGCTTGTTGGTAATCATATACTTGTAACACGAAGGTGTTAGAAAATATCGCACTCGTGGTCCTTGTGGTGAAAAAACGTAAAATTATGTTGCTGTTAACAACTTTCCACAGAAAATTACGTTACAAACTTAATTATTCCCGAATTTTGCTTATGTAATGGCTATTCAATTATTGATTTATACTTCACCATAGACTGTTATTAATAAAGAATATGAAAACGAATACATCAGTCGCCCAGCATTCAAATTCCAGAGGATCCGCAAAATTCGGAGTAAGATGCAAAGTAGTTTGTTCACGTCGGCAATAGAATGCCATCAAGTCAACAACGCAGCGACAACCACAAGCGTGTCGTGAAATTTATCTTATTAATTTGCTTTTTTCAAACTCAAAAAGGAAAAACAAGCCCATTTGAATGTGGATTTGATCCTAAAACTTCAGACCTTTTTGACTAAATTTTTTCTAATTGCTATTATTTTAAACTATTGGGAAATAAACCTATAAAATTAATGAATAAAATTTAAAAAATAGGGTAATAAAGATTGATGTACTACCTTTGCATCGTCTGCATTAAGAGAAATAAAGAATATTTAGGATCGTTTGGTTATTTTTTTATACGAGGGATCAAATTATCAAATATTCTATTTTTTATTAGCCTTAAATTAGTTACACTATTTTTTAATTGTCATTAAAGGAATCTTAAAAAGCACACATCAATCATACGCAGTCTTTAATTATTTCTTTTACATATCCATCATAGAAATTTTTTTTAATTTAGGATACATGTTACTCTTCCAGAATATATCATCTCTACACATTTCTTCTACATGGATAGGGCCTATAGGATATCATACAATGAAATAGCAATAATACTTGCATGCGATGTGCAGTTGGCCTTGTATTTGGTAATAGTATGGATGATTTTTTTTTAATATTATAACCCATCCCCGGAATAGGTAAGATATTTCATTTTCTTCCCCACCACTTCTTCCTCTACAGAGCAATTCTTCAAAACAAGTGGGCATTTAACTTCTACGATAAAGTTTTTGTCGTATTCCACCAATTCGTCTGGGCTAGCTGCCAGAAAACATTTTTCGTCCACAATAAATAATCCACAAGAGGTAACAGTTAGACCTGTCAAAACCTCAAATGCTCGAATTGCTATAGCTTCATTATC
This sequence comes from Vesta saturnalis, assembly GCA_036346205.1. Classification (NCBI taxonomy): domain Eukaryota; kingdom Metazoa; phylum Arthropoda; class Insecta; order Coleoptera; family Lampyridae; genus Vesta; species Vesta saturnalis. The sequence continues at coordinate 760,232 of JARFJB010001936.1, read as the reverse complement.
CTGACCATATCGTGTAGCTTTATTTCCAGTAGAATCTGTCCGGTACAACCTCTTCGCCATAGCAGCACGGTCCATCTTCTCACGTAGTCTACAAGTGTTGCCAAAATTAGATCATGTAAGCCTATATTGTCGTCCTTGGTGCCATAGAGAATTTAAGTGTTGCCCTCTAGTGGTTATTTCTATTTCGGTTTGATCTGACAACGATTTGTTTAAGATGTTCTCGAATTAAGCTCTTCGACAATTTTGTTCTTCTTCATTCATGGGATCTTCGACTGCTCTGTAATCCCGGAAGCCGCATAAATTCTTTTTGGTTTATAACCCCATTTACATTTATTTCTTTGGGTTCCATCTTGTTGCAATTTTCTCCTTACCAAAAATTTTTTTCGTGTAACCTCCAGGTGCCTCTCGAATGCAGCTATTGTTTGTTGAAGATAAATATCTTTAGAATTAATAATAATATCTGCCAACTGACACCTTGTCAAGCAGAATCCTTTGAACGAAAAATTGATCTTAAATTGAAAATAATAGATTCATTTGACAATGACTTCGTTTAAAAATAATCAGCATATTATTGGTAAGTAATGAAAATTTTAGGCTTACTCTTTTTGCCCCAACAAATTTAATCACAAGACTGTTCAAGTGTTCTGCGGAATTATTGGTTTTATTCATCAACAGAGGAAATGAATTATTTACGACGCGTTCCAGACAGTTTAAAATATCTTTCGTTAGGCAAGATATTTTCTTCGCCGTCTTTAGTTCCCTTGCAAAAATATTTCTCACAGTTTACATGTTCCCCAAATATGTGTTACAGTGTTTCTGACGTCCTGAAAAAATTTTTTCTGCTACAGTCATCTGGGAACGAAATGCGGCTGCTTTTTTTGATGGAATTCTGAATCTTAAGATTCCAATTTTTTCCTTAATTTTAAAGGTACTTCCTGCAGACTCTGGGAAATATTTATCAACAAATGGTTGACACATTCTATTTTCTGTACAGGAGTAGCACCATATGTTTTATGTGCTGACATTTTTTAGTAATACTGCCAACAAGTGTAGTATATTTTAGACCATGCATTTCCACACCTTTTTGAAGTCCTTCCAGAATTATTCCACTCTATATTGACGTTGACGATCCCCAATTCCTTGCACATTGATGCTGAGGTATATCGTGTTTCTTACTTTCATAACGTAAGCATACCATACAAAATGTATTTTTTACTCCCAAAAACAGGGTTCTTCTAGTGGCTTCTGCAATAATTACAGATACTCCAGATGGTGCGTTGTAATTCGTTTTGTATGATCTTTGGTACCAAGCACCACCTGCAATAACTATTATGCATGGCGTTCCTTTTGAATCCACAGTCCCTCTTTCTCGAGCTATTGCTGGTTCTTTTTCACCCGCTTTCTTCATTTCATCGAGAAATACCTTTTCAACTATTTTTTCCATTTGACTTTTAAGTTTATTATAATTCACAGCAATTAGAGTTGGCATATTTAACACAGAAATAAATTCCTCTAACTGCCACTGACTATTTCCTATACACATGTTGGCTGAAAACACAAAAAAAATGCATAAATAAATGTAGGGTTTAGGAATTCTTGGAAAAGTTTCTTTATGCGGGCATTTAGTGGGTATACACTAAATGCCCGCACTTACCTACAACAGCTGCCACATTAAGATCAAGAGGTTGCCCCGCACATTTTGAATTTTGCTGTAAACGATGAAAAATATCCATTTCTGATATTAATGTAATAGAGTAGAGTCAAATAGCGGCATATGTTCAACATTTTTGATTTGTTCCCAAAAATATAAAACATTCACCAGTCATCGTCCTTCAATTTTGTAATATGAAGCTTCTTTTGCAATTTCACTGTCCAGTTCATGGTTAGAAATTGGCACATCTTCAATAGTTGCAGTACTAGGACCTGAAATATTGTTTAACTCCACATCTTCGGAGGGTGCAGTGCTATGACTCGCAGTAACATTCTTATGTTGGGTTTGTGCAAATTCCTTTAAACACATGATTCTGTATATTGTTCTATATCAATTCAAATGTACTTCATACTGTTAAAAAGTAGGTACTTACTGCATTATGGATCAGGCATTCTGCCGTTTTACAAGTTTAGAAAAATTTTTCTTCACCATTATCATAAATATTCAAAATTGTCGTAAAATGAAACACTTCACTATATGTGTTCGAACCAAAGAAATCGAATAATCAACCTAACTGCCTTTTTATATTGCCTTTTCCTAATTCTGGGGAATCCCGGACTTCAAAAACGTTACGTTGCAAGTACATTAGGTACTAAAAAAAAATTATTTATCATTTCCGTCGGAGGCTGAAGGAATGTAATTTAAAAATGAGCTAAAATTAGTTTAGTCTTGATACATTCTGTATACGATGATGTTTTTCATTTCATCAAAAACCCCGACCCTTCATGAGAAACTCATAATATACCAAATTATCAAGTATTTTTGTCATAAATACAATTTTATGATTCCTTACTCTTATTTTTTTAAATATAAAGAATGACGAAGGAGGTCACCTTTCTAGAAACTTTGATCGAACATAAATTTTTATCGAAGTTTACAGAAACCTTTGAATGTCGCATATATACATTTCTGATGAAAATGCAATGTATACTCTTCATTTATAAGTGAATTTGCGGACACTTGAATTTTATAAACAAACTTTATCTTATCCCTAAGTTTCAAATTTATCCGTTTTTACAATATGATAAATTGATAAGTGTTGGAGAACAATTGTTCACTATGTTTAAAAATTCAATTTTAAAAACAGAACTAGTCGATCTCAGATTCTGAGACATTTAGGTAACTGTTATAATTGAGGTGAGTGTACGTACAAATAAGGACTGTGTTTATGTAGGTACATTGTATTGAAATGAAACTAATTTGTCACCTATCATCAAGGTGTGCATTGCATTATATACCCAGATGTAATAAATCTGCCGTTATAATCAATTTCGACATTTTTGCTTGCTGAATTTTATAACAAACAAAATTCATGGTCGCAGACTCACGTAGAACAGTCGATAACAGTCTACAATGTTGCTGAGTTGATACGTAGAACTTATGAGAAGGCCGCTACTGTAGGCATAAACCAAGATGCTTTAAGGGGAGCGGAAACATGGTTTCTTAATCGAAATAGATTCGGTGAGCATCTATTTTCTTCCTCTACTACTGTAGAACCGCCAGATGACAGTCAAGAACGTGGTGTTACCCTGCCAGAACTCGGTAACATTGAACGTGCTGTAGGTTCTACTTCGCCTCATCAACCTAGCTCAAGCTGCACCTCTTAACCAAATACCACCTCTCCATGTATGTCAGAAGTTTCTAGTAATTCCAACAGAGTACTGGGAGAAATTACTTCATAAAAACTGAATAAAAGCCTGACTGAATTCGGACCTGTCCCTGGAACAAGCAAGGTTGTTTAAAAGTGGAAGTATAAAAGAACTGTTGGAGTAGAGCTTACTAGTACACCTTACAAAAAAAACCTTCGCGAAAACAAGAGGAAGTCGCTACCAGAGAGCAAACGTAAACCAAATGTACCGAAACGAGATAAATTAGCCCTGGAAAAAGCAGGTGTTAAATTATTTTCAGAAACCAGAGATGAGAACCATAAAACAAAAACGCATGGCAGAGACCAGAACCAGAAAATCTATGAAGAGCTGTGTGTGTGTACTGCAGTGAGACTTACCTCAACTCCAAACATGAGCAGTGTGCGGGAGTTGAAGAAGACGCCGAGGATTTTGTTTGTGATTTCTACTCACAAACTTTCTAATTTGAGTTGAGGCATTCATTCTTCTATCTCAGAATTAATGTTCCTTTTGTCAGATTTAAACGTAAAAATAATTTGTGTCCTCGTCTTGCGTAAAATACTTCTTAAGTTTCGCTGCTCTCTTAATAACCTGTTTCTGTGTTACCCACATCGTTTAAGAGACAAAAGAAAATAATTTTTGTACGCTAAGGGTTTCTTCTAATAGTAAGGTCAATTTACGAACCATATGGTTTAATTACAGAGACCGATATCCTAAATTGAACTTTTACAGTTAAATATTAAACATTAATTTTGCACTGAAATGCTTTTTGCGGGACATTTTTTTTTACTGCTCACAGAATCTTAATATGGTACCATAGTTTGTATCAGAATATTAGTATAAAACATTGCTTATTTTTTCAAGTTATAGTGATTTTTCCAAAAGTGGTTCAATATAGGCAACTCTCCCCTATGTATGATTTTTATGATTCAGTTTTTCTAATTTTAGTTGGTGTTTAATTTGTGCTCATTTCAATAAATACCAGTTAATTTATAAAAAAAATCTCTTAAATTCGTCAACAACACAAATTGACTACAGTTTTATTAGTGAAATTTTGTGAGTGCGAGCTCCGCCACTGGTTCGATCGCTTCAAGGTGGGGCGACTAATTTCTTGAATTTTTAGTAAATTTTAGAATAAAATCATTGTTTAACAACTTGTTAATGAAAAAATCATATTTTGTTGTCGCCTAGACGGATTAAGATAAAAGTTTTAAGAATAGTTGCATTTTACTAATATTTAAAAAGTTATGGAAGGGAATTTAAAAAAGAACTAAAATTAGAGCAAATAGAATATTGTGCAACGAGTGTGAAAAGTACGTTCCCCGCGTACTGCACACTATACTTTTACTACAACTGCTCAAATTTAAAGAATACAGTTAATGTAACTTAATATTTATTTTTATGGTTGGCAAAACTTAAACAACATTAAATTATCCTACTTCTTAACAGTTAAATAATGTATTTAAAATTATAGTTAATAGTAAAATTCGTAAAGTTTTGTATGGTCAAACCCGGAACGTCATTTCCTTTCTGTTATAGTAATTGTAAAAGTTGAAGGTTGATCATTCATATTCGGTGCATTTTCTGTCTCTATTTCAGTAAAGAGTTCGAGTGGTTTTTCAATAGAGTTGACGATTTTATTAGCAACGTTAATTTTATTTTTAATAGATTCCCCGACGTATCCTTTTTCCACGGTACTGGATTGCCGTCCTCCATGGCGCTTTAAGGTTAATATGCATTTAGTAAAATTGTTGCCGAAGAACGTGTGAAGCAGTGACCTGTATATAGATAGGGATTTTCCAATTTTAGAAAATTGCAATTTTCTTAACCATACTACCAAATTTGTTAATGCCGACTACCTGTCCAGTACATTATCCGTGCTCGTAATTTAAAAAGAAACGTTTTTCTGGAAAATCAATCGGTCGAAGAGCAGCACGTTTTTTATGTATGTTACAAAATTATCCCGTTACAGTGTTATCTAATTTCACCGGTAAGGTCGAATTTAAAACCTCTAAATTATCGATTTTTAATTTCCACAACTCTTCTCTACGGCATGCCTCTGATACGCCAATAGCCACTGCAACCTACAAATAAAAATATCAGGGTGTAAAATTAAAATTTTATTAAAAGAAAAATAACAATCCAGCCCGGAATTTGAACCCTGTGTGCCAAGCGGATACACGATCCACTGCACCACTGAGCCTTACTCTAAAAGTTTTTTTTTTTAAAGCACATATACCTATCTAGCAGAATGTCAAATAGAATTTTTAATAGTTATCTAATTCTTTTTATCTTCTGAAAACCTACTAATTACATAAAGCTATGTTAATTCGAAACGAACGAAATTCTAAAAATAGTACTTTCTAAATAAAATTACCTTTATTACTAGATATTCCTTGTCTGGAGCTTGGTTTAAAAATCTCTGCAATTGGTCGGCTGTCAATATGTTTGATTTTTGGGTACGTAATTGTCGGACTTTCTTTTCAAAAATGAACGTAATTTTTCATACGTGGATATATTAATGTTATTTTTTATACTGATAGTACTTCGCAACACTGAATATTGTGACCAACGTGTAGACGCCTTTAAAGTTTTCGACAGCTCTTTAAAGTATACCTAAGATACATTTCCCGAAAAAGGTTTTATTTTTCTATTTCGTCTCCATTCCATAAATTTTTCGTATGCCAATTCATACTTTTTTCTCAAAATTTCCGGTAACAAATCTAACGTTACTTTTGCAGCTTTTTCCAATACCTCTGGCGGATTATTATCAAAATCGATACTACTGTCAGTATCCATATTATTTATTATAAATGGGCATGTCTTATGAAAATAATATTTAATGGAAATTGCGATTTTTATCAAAACACGAATGAAAACTATCTTAAGAATTAAAAAAACTTCTATAATCTGATAGTTGTGACAACTATTTAAAGCGGAACAGCTGCCAACTAAGTTTTTGTCGATTTTTGTTGATTCTCCATATAAATGTATGTGTGTGGGCAAAGTGCCGTGAGAAAAAATATTTCTCACAGTATGAGAAATATATGGTTTTGAAATTAAGTAAGCTATGAGAAATACGTTGTTTTTCATAGCAGTTGTAGGAAAAATAATTTTTTTTTCTAAAATGGAGCGTTTCAAAAGAAATCTGCTCTCATTCTTTTTTTAGAATTATGAATTATATCGATCCCCAAAATTTTGACTTTTATGCGTAATAAGGTGGTGTATGGATTCCTCTTAATAAATATTGGTGAAAATTATATTCATTAAAATACAAGCTTAAGGGTCCTCTATACAGCTCGATGAAATATGAAACAATCGGAGCGCCCACTAGTGTAGCTAAGTGACACTTATTTAAAGTTGTACCTGAGTAGACAAGGTTGCATTCCTAATGAGGGATTAAATCAATATTCAGAATCATTTATGCAAATTCCTATATTTATGTTTTCACTAATTTACAGAAGATATGATGACCTTATTGTCTAATTAACTTGCAATAAAATTCAATTTTTTTTAATTTTAATTTTTAAAATCAATTATTTAAAGGAATTATGGTATAACCCTTTAATGACAATGTAATCGATCAGTAATTATTTATGCATTACTAATTTTCTCTACTAATTTCCTCATTATAATTATGTATAATCCTTTAATGACAATTTAATCAAGCAGTAATTATTTATATTTATGCATTACTATTTTTCTCTACTAATTTCATATTTAAAACCATTTTTATCAGTGACTTACACCGTACTTAGTGCGTTTTAAAATTTTTTAATATGACTAAGCGTATTGGGAGTTTGTCAAGAAATTTAAAAAATCGAAAATCCGCATTGAAAAAATTATCGCAAAGGTAAGTACTTATATATACTGGGTGTAAATAAATGGACCATAGGCGTTTATGTTAAATCAATTTTTCTTGCGCAAAAGTTCCCAAATTATAAAATGTATTTTTCATAAACGATGCAGAATTTAATTCTCTACATTTATTTGAAGCGTTTTTGTCTAAATAATTTGGGAAGTTTTGCGCAAGAAAAAGCTGATTTTACATGTTAAACGCCTATGGCCCATGTTTTGATTTAGACCCGGTATAGGTACTAAACATAATAAAAAGATATCCAAAATCATTCATAATAGGGAAGGGGGGTTGATTTATTATTCATATGGTTCATGTTTTTTGGGCTTGGATTTGATGAGTATGCGTATTCAATATATTTTTGTCTCTACAGGAGATGGAAATCTATAATGCCCAAAATGGAGGCAGGTGCCCCCAAAGCAGCGCCTTCTTGCAGTTCAAATAATGTTGATACCAACTGTTCTAATAGAACTTGGCCATTTGATCATTTAAGCAAAGATGACGAAGAAGCAGTTACTAGTATTAGTGATTATAATAACGATTCTGATACAGAGTTGGGCGAACTTTTCCTTAAAACAGTAGCTTCCTGTAGTTATGACAATATAGATAGCAACTGTGTCAACACAACTGATTCATTTGACAATTTCAATAAAGATGACGAAGAAGTAATTACTAGTGTTATCGACGATACTAGTGACGGCACTGATATCTGCATTGAGACGGATGTGGTTGTTATCAAACCAGAAAAAAGTAGTTGTTTAGTAGGGCGACGCATAATTGAAATAAAATATTTTCTGGACGAATTAAAATCTTTGAAACACAAGTACAGGCTGTCCCAAATTCGAGGGCGATCATGGGGATCTCGCTTATTATAAGAGATAGGACATAGCTTTAAATTCGGCACTTTGTAATTCGATGCCGAGTAATAATCAGCAAAATTTGAGCTGAATGGATTTGGTTTTATGCTCAAAAACTAAAAGTTTCGATTTTGTTTTCGCATTTGACTACCGTATAGAATTTTCAAAATTCGATTAAACATTATTAAGGCAACTTTTACGCACAATACTAATACGGTATTTAAAATATTATGCGACGTTTTGTTTATTCTGAACCATCATCAGGTTTATTTTTGTTATCGGTTAAGACATATTTTTATGGCGTTGGATAAAATCAGCATAACATTCTCCACCCAACGACATAAAAATATGTCTTAACCCCCATAAGAAAAAGTAAGCCTGATGATGGTTCAGAATAAACGAAACGTCACATAATATTTTTAATACCGTATTAGTATTGTGAGTAAAAAAGGTGCCTTAATAATGTTTAATCGAATTTTGAAAATTCCTAATAATAAGGTGACCAAACGCGAAAAACGAAAATCGAAATTTTTAGTTTTTTGAGCATGAAACCAAATCCATTCGAGTTAGCTCAAATTTCTTTTCAGATTATTACTCGGCATCGAATTTAGCAAAAGTGCCGAATTTAAACCTATATCCTATCTCTTACAATAATCGAGATCCCCATGCTTGCCCTCGAATTTGGGACAGCCTGTACAGTTAAAACTAAAATTAATAGAGATATAATGCTAATATTTATATGTTAGGGTTTGACTGTTCTTTTTTTGATATGGAGATTTTATCCGAAAAAATTTAAGGCTTTCAAAGTAAAATATCGTTTAAGTGAAACGTTTGTAATATTGTCCAAATTGTTAATACAGAAAATCCGAATAAGGACTTTCCAATAAATTGTGCCATTGTCGCCGAAGCAATATCAATTGGGGTTGGATATTCTCAAATAAACGAGTTTGTATCATGTTTAAACATTCCAAATATCTCCAATGCAACATTTAAAATATCACTCTAATTTCAGTAAAACATCAAAATAATTAATACCGCTGCCCAAGAGGGAAGAAGGTTAGCTGTTGAATCTGGCAACATATCTGAACAAGGTGTTCCTATAATCCCAGTGATTGTAGATGGCGCATAGAGTAAACTTTCCTATCGTGCCAACTACAATGCTTTATCTGGAGTTGTAAGTACTTTTTTCTATATCAGTGGAACCCCCAAAAACGTACTATTTGTATCTTCTTAGGCTTGTATAATTGGAGCGAAAACTACCAAAATTCTTTACATGGGGGTTAAAAATAAATATTGTTTGGTTTGTACCAGGGCAAGTACTCCAGTAGAACGTTCTTGTTTCAAAAATTGGGATAAAAGTTCCACGGCAATGGAAGCTCAACTAATCGCCGAAGGGTTTCAATCATCTATTAAAAGTCATGATTTGATTTATGGTAAGATTATTGGAGATGGGAATAGCACTGTATATAAAAAAGTTGTTGAGGTATCTCCATATAGACCAACTTTTGTTGTAGAGAAAATTGAATGCCGAAATCACCTCATTAGGAATTACTTAAACAAAATTTTAGAAATATCAAAAGATAGCAAATTCCCCATGCATCTTAGGAGATTGGTAACCAATACAGATGTTTTGGACCGTTTCCAAAACGCGATAACGAAAGCTATAGCCTTTAGAAAACGGGGTTCTGAAGCTGTTTATACAAAAGTTGGTCTTTTAAAAAAAGATATTGAAAATGGGCCAAATTATATATTTGGTGACCACTTTAATTGCGACGCTTATTTTTGTTCTGCAGATAAAGACCAGGTAATGATATTGACGCATTGTTGCGCAGGATAATATTGTCGTATTTGTATCTGTTTAGGAAAACATAGTACCTGCATTAATATTGTCAGGTATTTTTCAATCAATTGTCATTGCAAATCGTGGACTAGCAAATAATGATGCTAGTTTGTTAGAAGATGTAGACACAAATGCAGCGGAAAGCTACAATTCCGTCGTTGCTAAATTTGACGGTGGTAAGCTGATGAATTATTGCTTAAAAAACTCTTACCAGACTAGATGTGAGGCGGCTTCCATTTTATACAACACTGGTGGTGGTTTTCTTTCTAAAATTCAAGAAAGAATGTGTGGTACTATTGATCATTATACCAGCATATTTCACGAACGGAAGATGCGACCGTCAGTTGTAAATAGAAGTAAGTTGATATTATGTCATTAATTTCCTTTTGAACAAGACAGTATTAATATTTTTCTAGAAAACGCACTAAAAAGAAAACATTTTGCTACAGCAGATAGTCATTATGGGCCTAGTGCAAACCAACCAGAGGAGGACATGGACCCAGAATTGTATAAAAACAAACTTCAAGAGTTCCTGGAATTTTACGATGTGCGCACAAGAAAAAAATTTGTATGGAAACGGCATCACACTCAAAGTCTAACCTTTGGTATTAAGAGCGTAAAAACGAATTACTGCTTCAAATTTTGGCAGAGTTTGTAAACGCAAAACAACTTCCACCGCTAAGCTAGTTTCACGGTTGTTTTACACTATATTTGCCGGTAACGGAGCATAAGATTTAGTTTGGAAAATGAAGAAAGGGCAATTGAATTATTTCAAACTGCTCATAACGTCAGTGTAACGCAAAGTGGTTTGAGAATTGATGATGAATTACCATTTTGGCTTGCTCCCAGATGGATTAGTGAGCAACAATTGCATAATTGAAATCAAATGTTCACCACAAAGTGGGCCCTTATCTCCAATCGAAGGCGCAAAACAAAAAAAAATTGATTTTTGTGTAATTACAAATGGCAAACTTACGCTCAAACGTAATCATAATTGCTATTATCAAATACAAGGCGCATTGCACATTTTTAAAAAAGAACTATGTTATTTTACAATATATACGTTAGGAGGACTACCTGTCGAAACCATTGAACGGTAAGTTAAAACCTACTTTCCAAACAAAAACAATAACATTATTTTGTAGCGATGGCGATTTTTGGGAAACAAAAATGAAAGAAAAATTGACCGACTTTTATTTTAATTCTGTGCTGCCAGAAATTATAGATTCTATGAGATGCCGCCAACTTCAATTGCGAGATATCTATAGCAAAATCTAATAGGTTTAATTTGATTATCAACATTCCTTATTCTTTAATAACACTTATATACAATTTTAATTGATGGTAATAATAACCAGATGTTTTAATTTAGCTACTTATGAGTGATTAAATAATAAGTAAGATGCACAATACAATGTATCTACTGTAGCATTATTTTTCTGCAATACAATACAATTTCAGGTAGCTGAGTAGGTACTAATTAGTATTCTATTTACCTCTTATAATACTTTGCGGAATTCCCTAATCTCTTGTACACATTTTCAACTTTTAGCCTGAAGCACTGTGTCATTCCTGATGTTTATGCAGAATTCATCAAACGTTTACCCCTCATAACGCAATTAATAAACAAGTTAAAAAGAATTGCTCGATATGTAGCAATACTAACGCCTAATTCCAACTTATTACCGGATAGATTTTTTTATAACCTAATTGGTTCGCTAGTTATATAAAAAACGTAAAAAACGATCCGACAATATATTCGTAGCACCGTGTAAATTGATATTCAGGTTTTAGAAATTTGTAGATTTCAATCCTGATGACGTTATGAGGGTGAAAAGTTTGTAAAAGCTGATGGGTTGCCTAAGCCCACTATAGAGGACCCTTAACAAGGTTAATTAATATTATAACAAACAATTACAACAAAAACCAGCAAACTTTAATACTGCTGGACATTTAACATGTAGTAAATATAAAATTCAGTGTAAATATCACAAAGCTAAACAGAAACAAGAGAAAGAGGAGGTAAAGCTATATTATATTAAACGCTTCTGAAACAGAAACTATTGTTTGTATGTGGAGGTAAAGATGTTAGTTCCGAGAAAAGCAGCAAATTAACTAATTAACTTTTCTAATTACAGTTAGTACAGCTCCTTTTTATTACAAATTAGTTGGTCGTTTTAAGTCCTTCCCTTTTGATGAAGTTTTAATAGCTACTGTGAAAATCAATTTTCAGTTCCTTTCAGAAAATAAATATAAATTTATAAATCGAATAATAAGGAAGCGTTAAGTTAATAGAGATAGGGGGCATTATAAGAAATACACGTAATTAGTTCATTATCTTGTTAATTAGTGCTGAAATTTTCTATTTCCATATCATTTACAACTGTCGACTTCGAATAGACGTACTGCTAATTAACAACATGCATGATGCATTATTTCATTAAGATGCACAATGATTAAATGTCTTATCGTAAATTCAATTAGTGTATGTAAACCTTAATTAGAACGTACAAAATTTAATATTGTTGAACTATGATTAACGGCACTGCAATGAAAAAGCAAAAGGTATATATGTGAGCAACTCCTAATATAAAATTTGACATTGCATATGTTTTATGACGTGTCAATCAGGAATGAATGATGGCAATCAAATACATTTTGTTCTTTGGACCATCAAGGCACATAAAGCTTTTGTCTCGAGGTTCTCACTTGGGTTGTAAAGCTTACCCGTACGAACCCAATCAACTTTGTCCTTTATCCTAGTAAAATTCTATCAAAATTTTAGAAGGGGAAAATTTACAATATACGCTTTTTGAAGGTATTCTTTTTAAAGGAAACTCAGTTACCTAAATTTCACATTCCTTCCATAACACTACTAAAGTTTAGTTCAGTTTAGACAATCGTATTTTACTTTTAGAATGATGTTTATTAGATACAGTATCAATTTGAATTATTACTACTACCTTTGATTCTACTTTAACCAGTAAGAACATATTATTAACCAAATTAATACTATTCATCAGCATTAATTTCCTATTCACAATTCGAGATCGTTGTAGAACTTGTGTTATCGAATTTGACGTTACAACGGATTCCAGCTTCCAATGATTTCTCAAAGGTATTGAATCCTTGGCTTGCAATACTGTATTATACACACCAAGGTGTCTACAACCTTTCTTTCCGCTATTCTCCAGAGAAACTTACGACTTTTTTAAAAAACATACTTGTAGTACGCGTACATTATTTTGATTTTGCTAATGGTATGTTTTAAAGAATAGATAATAGAAAACAATAGAAAGCTGTAGAAGTATGTGACACAATTTTTTCCACTTTTCTGAAAATATAATCCTACATTTTAATTTCAGCTTGTATTTATGCATCATAAATATTAATAAGCAGTGATTATAAAATTAAATTAGGTTTTAGTAAATGAAATCTGAAACAAAGTAGAAATTTCACAAAGCGTCGGTATATGTATGTGGTTTAATATTGGAAACCTTCTCAAGGGATTCCTCCGTTTCATTCAGATGGAAGAATCAATTACAACTATTGTTAAATTGAAATAAAAATAAATAGGCTGTTGTAGGTAACACACTTACAAATTTATATTTCATCCGTAAGTTCACGATTACTATTGATGTTTACCTAACTAACTTGACATATAGTTATAATTAAAGTTATAATTCCTAAATCATGATTCTACTACTTTTGCAAATGTAGAATGACTTTCATTCATTTTATTTATAGCATGGAATTCAACCTACTCAAATTCCTTCATATATTAAAATTTTTAACCTCTACGTACAATACGATCCACTTTAATTACGTTCAAAACATTTCACAAAGTTATAATATCTGAGATTACATCACATTTAGATATTATGCTTTGTTTGTAGATTATATTTATGTCTAAATTCATTTAAAGTTCTACGGTCTAGTTGTTTTTGGAGAAACGCTCGGACACGACGATTTTTATTTTTGACTTTTTTTTAGTGGTAAACTTTTGTATATAGGGTGGCCCAAAAATTATTGACCACCACCAACTTGATTTTGTCAAATGGAAACACCTGTTTTTTATTTCATTTTCTGAATCTGCTTTGAATTCTGAGCATATCTCTTGTACCATGTCCTATACCTACAGTCAACCGATCTCGAGATATTTACGAACAAATATAAATATTATCGTTTTAAAAGTATCAAAAACACTTGCAAAATAATCGTATCCAAGGTGATCCATAAACAATAGTTACATGTTTTCATTTCGTTGTGTGTGTGTCAATTTACTTTTGACGTCGAATTTCAACATTTGTCCTTTTCGAAATGCTGTATTTTTGGATGAAACATTTCCTAATAGGTGGATAGGAAGGAGAGGACCTCAAATGGCTAGGTCACCCGACCTAAACCTGTTGGATTTCTTTCTTTAGGGTTATCTCAAATCAAAAGTATATATTGGTTGAAAACGTGCAAAGAGAGTTTATCCATCGCCTTGACTATTGTCAAGCCGCAAATGGTGCACATTTTGAACATTTGATTTGATGTGTTGTTATTTTTGAATAAATTGTTCCTTTTGACAGAAAACATAGACCGCCTTCCTTGATACGATCTTAATTGTTGATACGTTCAATTGTAGATTCCTTAAGATCTGTTGACTTAAGGTGTAGGACATGGTACATGAGATTAAATAAAAAATAAGTGTTTCCATTTGACAAAATCAAGTTGGTGGTAACTTATTTTTGGGTCACCCTACATACAAAATCGACGTGTCCAAGCGCTGCTCCAAAAGTAGACCCTTGAAATTTAAATGAATTTAGACATAACTATGAACGTATGTATGTTTGTCCTTTATGCATTGCTACACCATTCAACCGATTACCATGAAAATATATATACAGGGTGTCCACAAACTCTTTTCCCAAACAAAACTGCAGACTCTATAGCTGATTTTATGTCGATTTAACGTAAATTACCTTAATACAAAAATACTTCCTAAAAGAGCTGGAGCTCTTGGAAGATGGCGCCCTAACATCGATTTAATTCAAATATCTTCAAAATGGTTTCCCTTTAAATGATAGCGTTCTGTACATTTATTTAGTGGAATATTCCCAATCGTATGACGTGAATATGATTTTTCAGTTCTAATCATAAGCGGCTCAGTTTGGGTGGCTCATTGGACATTGTTATTCATAAGTTTTTTGTTTTTCAAAATTTCGCAATTTTAACATAAAATTTAAAAAAATCTTTTGATTTTTTCATAAAAGACGCACCGTTTCGAAATAAATCGATTTGAACTTTTCATGTGTTAATCATACTTAAATCATACTTAAAAATTAACTAACGAATTCATTTACAATTATGAGAGATGGCTATGAATCGTATCTCCGCGCAATTCAACCAACTCTCTCTCATTTTAATAACTTCATTCTTGAACACACATTCAATGTTTCATGATTGCACTATCTTTTGTACACAGCAGAAAAGGACCAGTTGCAAACTAGGAGTCTCTTACCAGTGCTGTCTGAGCAACAATTTCCCCAAAACATTATTTTTTAACCAAATGCTTTCAAAATAAAAATATTTCTACAACATTCAAATATTCATTCATATGATAACTAATGCTTCATTAAACTCCAGTGACATATCATTTATACCTACAGACATCCTGCATACACAAAAAAATTTGTCTTGTGCAAACTCAGTTCATCTACATTCAAAATACGTTCCAGACGTTATCAAAATACTGCATATACCTGATGCGTTAAAATAACCTTACAGTATCTAGGTACATGTAACTCCACGATCAATTTATTTTTAAGGTGTTAATTCAACCAAAACCATTATTTGTGATTCAAGCATTTTGATGGCATGTGGCAGGTGTTAACTAATTAATAAAGAATTTCTTAGTAAAATTTGTTTTTTTTATATTAATACTAACAAATCCCTCCATTATATCGGACTCTTAACTCCCAAGCCTTTATCCAGCGGGGTGTGAGGCTGCACCTCGGTGAGAGTCCACTCATTCTTAAACATGCCATTTTCTACTCCCGTTTTCACGTACCCTACTAATCGCCACGGTAAAACATAGCAAACGGGGCCTCCGGGTTACGGTCTGCCTTGGTCGTTCCCTGCCTCCGAGATCCGAGACCCCACCACCCTCCCTATCCTTTGCGGTAGCCGCGCATCCTCCTCCAAACTAGAGAGGTCACCTTCTAAGTCCTCTATCGTCTCATTCTACGTCCCACCTATTGCCATGCCCGTTCTACCTTCCACCCCCGCTCCCTCGACCAACCACAACTCTAAAACCTAGTACTTTTTATGCGTCATCCGTGGCGTGGACAAGGATATCCTTCCAGAAGAGATCCGTAACTCCATTCCTTTATCCGCCTCATAAACCCTTCCCAATTCACAAGAGACCCAGTACTGAAGATGAAGCAGACTCCTGAACAGTGCGCAGGAATAAGAATAAGAATAAGCAATACTAACAGTAAGCAATCTAACAATAAAGCATAACAAAAAAAAATCGATAGCATATTATTAAATTGTTACAAATGTTGTCATTTTTACTATTTTTCTTCATTTTAGTTCAACAAAAAAGTTGAAACTACATATATATGCGTTTTCAACGCTTTTTATTGATGCTGCAGCATCCCAATAGAAAATCTTAGTTAAAAGTCTCAATTTATACAAGATGTTTTTTATCTATGCCAATTTTCACGAACCAGAGCAGTTGCATCATAACTAACCTTGATTCATTATCAATTTTAGTACCGGCCTATTGCGTACGAAAGGGTGCAGATGGAACTAATTTAGGTTGGCAATTCTGTCCGGTGTTGCCAAGCATTTTTGACATTAAACATTTTACGTTACACATATTTTATTATAACATATTTTTATTATTGTGATGAAATAAACATAACTCCCCTCATACTCGTGAAAAGTACTACAAATACAATTTCTGGTACCCTAATTAGCTTGATGTTACACATTTAACAGTTTTCAGTAGCATAATTGCGTTTAAGAAGTTTCAAATTGATAGAGCCATTTTACGACCAGCTTACCTGAAAAAATATGTAAACTATGAAGGTTAACAGGTACTTATGACAGTCCTATATGTCTCAAAAGTTGACACTAATCTAATATTTTGCCATAATGGCCGTATGCCAAATTTCTTAACTCCAACTCATACGGTCCTACCGCTACAGTGCCTACACACACACACACACGCGCGCGCACACGCACACGCACACGTACAAGCACAAGCACAAGCCAACACACGGACACCACCACACGCTCACGCACACGCAAACGCACACGCATACGCCACACCACACAAAGCACACCACACACAGCACACCACACACCACACGCACGCACGCACACGCACACCACGCACACACGCACACGCGCACGCACACGCACACGCACACGCCACCCACACGCACAGCACACGCAACGCGCCAATCGTACACGACGCACACGAACACGTCAGCACACGCACACGCTCACCACACGCAAACGCACACGCATACGCGACACACCAACAAACACAACACACACACACACCCAACACACCCACCGTACACGCACCTCACGCACATACGCACGCACACGCAGCACGCACACGCACACGCACACGCACGCACACGCACCCACATGCACGCATGCACACGCACATGCACACGCATCGCACGTACACCACACGCACACGAACACGCACACGCACAGCACCACGCACACGCACACACACACAGCACACACGCACACCAACGCACGACCACGCCGCACCCACGCACGCACCCACGCACGCACACCACCACCAACACACACCACCACACACACCACCACCCACCACGCACCACACGCACACGCACACGCACACGCACACGCAAACGCACCACGCACGCGCCACACGCACACGCACACGCACACGCACACACGCACACGCACACGCACGCGCACCACAGCACACGCACACGCACACGCACACGCACCACACAAAGACACGCACCCACGCACGCACACCAACGCAAGCACACCACAGCACAGCACCAAGCACACGCACACGCACAGCACACGCACACACGCATAACGCACGCCACACGCACAGCGCCCACGCACACGCGTTACGCACACGCACCACGCACACGCCCACGCACCGCACACACACGCACGCACACACGCACGTCACCACACGCACACGCACCACGCACCACGCACACACGCACACGCACACGCACACACCACGCACGCACCCACGCACGCCACGCACACGCACGCACCCACGCACAACGCACCCACGCACACACGCACACACGCACCCACGCACCACCCACGCACGCACCACGCACGCACCGCACGCACGCACGCACGCACGCACGCACGCACGCACGCACGCACGCACGCACGCACGCACGCACGCACGCAGCCACGCACGCACCCACGCACGCACCCACGCACGCACGCACGCAGCCCACGCACGCACCCACGCACGCACCCACGCACGCACCCACGCACGCACCCACGACACGCACCCACGCACGCACCCACGCACGCACCCACGCACGCGCCCACGCACGCGCCCACGCACGCGCCCACGCACGCGCCCACGCACGCGCCCACGCACGCGCCCACGCACGCGCCCACGCACGCACCCACGCACGCACCCATGCACGCACCCACGCACGCACCCACGCACGCACCCACGCACGCGCCCACGCACGCGCCCACGCACGCAGCCCACGCACGCCCCACGCACGCGATTCCACGCACGCGCCCACGCACGCGCCCACGCACGCACCACGCACGCACCCACGCACGCACCCACGCACGCACCCACGCACGCACCACGCACGCTACGCCACGCACGCACCCACGCACGCACCCACGCACGCACCCACGCACGACACCCCGCCCCCACACCCGCACGCGCCCACCCACGCACCCACGCACGCACCCACGCACGCACCCACGCACGCACCCACGCACGCACCCACGCACGCACCAACGCACGCCGCCCACGCACGCGCCCACGCACGCGCCCACGCACGCGCCCACGCACGCGCCCACGCACGCGCCCACGCACGCGCCCACGCACGCGCCCACGCACGCACCCACGCACGCACCCACGCACGCACCCACGCACGCACCCACGCACGCACGTACGCGCGCACGCACGCACGCACGCACGCACGCACGCACGCACACGCACGCACGCACGCACGCGCCACGCACGCCACGCACGCCACGCACGCACGCACGCACCACGCACGCACCCACCACGCACCCACGCACGCACCACGCACGCACGCACGCACGCACGCACGCACGCACGCACGCACGCACGCACGACACCACGCACGCACACGCACGCACGCACGCACGCACCACGCACGCACCGCACGCACGCACCACACGCACGCACGCCACGCACGCACCCACGCACGCACCACGCACGCACCCACGCCCACGCACCCACCACGCACCCACGCACGCACCCACGCACGCACCCACGCACGCACCCACGCACGCACCACGCACGCACCGCACGCACGCACCCACGCACGCACCCACGCACGCACCCACGCACGCACCACCACGCACCCACGCACGCACCACGCACGCCACGCACGCACCCACGCACGCGCCCACGACGCGCCCACGCACGCGCCCACGCACGCCCCACGCACGCCCCACGCACGCCCCACGCACGCCCCACGCACGCCCCACGCACGCCCCACGCACGCACCCACGCACGCCCACGCACGCACCCACGCACGCACCACCACCCCCACGCACGCCACGCACGCCCCACGCACGCGCCCACGCACGCCCCACGCACGCCCCACGCACGCCCCACGCACGCCCCACGCACGCACCCACGCACGCACCGCCACGCACGCACCCACGCACGCACCCACGCACGCACCCACGCACGCACGCACGCACGCACGCACCACGCACGCACGCACGCACGCACGCACCACGCACGCACCACGCACGCACCGCACGCACGCACGCACGCACGCACGCACGCACGCCACGCACGCACCCACGCACGCACCCACGCACGCACCCACGCCCACGCACCCACGCACGCACGCACCACGCACGCACCCACGCACGCACCCACGCACGCACCCACGCACGCACCCACGCACGCACCCACGCACGCACCCACGCACGCACCCACGCACGCACCCACGCACGCACCCACGCACGCACCCACGCACGCACCCACGCACGCACCCACGCACGCACGCACCGCACGCACGCACGCACCCACGCACGCACCCACGCACGCACCCACGCACGCACGCCACGCACGCACGCACGCACGCACGCACGCACGCACGCACCCACGCACGCAGCCCACGCACGCGCACGCACGCACGCCCACGCACCACGCACGCCCCACGCACGCACCGCACGCACGCCCCACGCACGCACCCACGCACGCACCCACGCACGCACCCACGCACGCACGCCCACGCACGCACCCACGCACGCACGCCGCACGCACGCACGCCACGCACGCACCCACGCACGCAGCCCACGCACGCCCCACGCACGCGCCCACGCACGCGCCCACGCACGCACCACGCACGCCACGCACGCCCCACGCACGCACCCACGCACGCCCCACGCACGCCCCACGCACGCACCCACGCACGCAGCCCACGCACGCACCCACGCACGCACCACGACGCACGCACCCCCACGCACGCACCCACGCACGCACCCACGCACGCACCCACGCACGCACCCACGCACGCACCCACGCACGCACCCACGCACGCACCACGCACGCCCACGCACGCACCACGCACGCACGCACGCACCCACGCACGCACCCACGCACGCACGCCACGCACGCACGCACGCACGCACGCACGCACGCACGCACGCACGCACCACACGCACGCACCCACGCACGCACCACACGCACGCACGCACCCACGCACGCACCCACGCACGCACCCACGCACGCACCCACGCACGCACCCACCACGCACCGCACGCACGCACGCACGCACGCACGCACGCACGCACGCACGCACGCACGCACGCACGCACGCACGCACGCACGCACGCACGCACGCACGCACGCACGCACGCACGCACGCACGCACGCACGCACGCACGCACGCACGCACGCCCGCACGCACGCACGCACGCCACGCACGCACGCACGCACGCACGCACGCACGCACGCACGCACGCACGCACGCACGCACGCACGCACGCACGCACGCCACGCACGCACGCACGCACGCACGCACGCACCCACGCACGCACCCACGCACGCACCACGCACGCACACACGCACGCACGCACGCACGCACGCACGCACGCACGCACGCACTCACGCACGCACGCACGCACTCACGCACGCACTTACGCACGCACCCACGTACACACGCACACACGCACACACGCATGCACGCACGCACGAACGCACGCACGCACCCACACACACACACACTCACGCACGCACGCACGCACGCACGCACGCACAGCACCACCACACACACACACACACACACACACACACACACACCACACACACACACACACACACACACACACACACACACACACACACAGTCAGATACACGCACAGGCGGAATGCCAATAGTGCTCAAAATGTATTCAAGGCTCCACAAAGCGTGGTGATAGTTCAAAATCTCGAGGTTGTATTACAGAGAGAATTGAAAAATATCATTAGTAATCATGGCATTAGAGCAGTTTTAAAACAACAAGAACAGTTAAAGAACGTTTAAAGTCACCTAAATAGTTTAATAATATCTAATTATTAAGTATATAGTTATTCTTTACTTAAATATTGTATTTTATAGTTGGCTTTGCAAGTTTATCAACCTGATGTGTTAATAGCAGACTTATGTTTGCGTTTTCAACTGTCATTTTTCATAAAATTGTTAGAACTTCTTAAGCATTTCTGAACAGATTTTATTTCTACTGGGACTGATCAATTCGTCATGTTACCGACAACGTTTAGATTTGTATAACAAACAAATGCACCAAGCACCCACGCACGCACCCACGCACGCACCCACGCACGCACCCACGCACGCGCACGCACGCACGCACCACGCACGCACGCACGCACGCACGCACGCACGCACGCACGCACGCACGCACGCACGCACGCACGCACGCACGCACGCACGCACGCACAGCACGCACGCACGCACGCACGCACGCACGCACGCACGCACGCACGCCGCACGCACGCACGCACGCACGCACGCACGCACGCACGCACGCACGCACGCACGCACGCACGCACGCACGCACGCACGCACGCACGCACGCACGCACGCACGCACGCACGCACGCACGCACGCACGCACGCACGCACGCACGCACGCACGCACGCACGCACGCACGCACGCACGCACGCACGCACGCACCGCACGCACGCACGCACGCACGCACGCACGCACGCACGCACGCACGCACGCACGCACGCACGCACGCACGCACGCACGCACGCACGCACGCACGCGAGCACGCACGCACGCACGCACGCACGCACGCACGCACGCACGCACGCACGCACGCACGCACGCACGCACGCACGCACGCTCGCACGCACGCACGCACGCACGCACGCACGCACACGCACGCACGCACGCACGCACGCACGCACGCACCCACGCACGCACGCACGCACGCACGCACGACACGCACGCACGCACGCACGCACGCACGCACGCACGCACCACACCGCACGCACGCACGCACGCACGCACGCACGCACGCACGCACGCACGCACGCACGCACGCACGCACGCACGCACGCACGCACGCACGCACGCACGCACGCACGCACGCACGCACGCACGCACGCACGCACGCACGCACGCACGCACGCACGCACGCACGCACGCACGCACGCACGCACGCACGCACGCACGCACGCACGCACGCACGCACGCACGCACGCACGCACGCACGCACGCACGCACGCACGCACGCACGCACGCACGCACGCACGCACGCACGCACGCACGCACGCACGCACGCACGCACGCACGCACGCACGCACGCACGCACGCACAGCACGCACGCACCACCACCACACACACACACACACACACACACACACACACACACACACACACACAGTCAGATACAAGCACAGGCGGAATGCCAATAGTGCTCAAAATGTATTCAAGGCTCCACAAAGCGTGGTGACAGCTTAAAATCTCGAGGTTTTATTTACAGAGAGAATTGAAAATATCATAATTAATCATGGCATTAGGGCAGTTTTAAAAACTACTGTAACAGTTAAAGAACGTTTAAAGTCACCTAAATAGTTTAATAATATCTAATTATTAAGTATATAGTTATTCTTTACTTAAATATTGTATTTTATAGTTGGCTTTGCAAGTTTATCAACCTGATGTGTTAATAGCAGACTTATGTTTGCGTTTTCAACTGTCATTTTTCATAAAATTGTTAGAACTTCTTAAGCATTTCTGAAAGATTTTATTGCTACTGGGACTGGTAACCGTATGTGTTACCGAAACGATTAGATTTATTTAAACACAAATACAGAAATGATCCAAAAAGGATAATTATTTTCAATAGGCATTGGTAATTATTTTAAACATAGAGTATACATAAACAGTTACAGAATTAATTTGAATGTAGATAAACATATATAACGCTGAGCTAATAATGATTTAGCCCAATAAAGCAGAAAATTGTAAATTATGTATGAACTATGATCTGTGAATTAAAATTATGTTTATTTACACAAACTTTATAATGAACCATTGAATATGGAATAAAATACGGTATATTAAATTCCGTACGTTACATACTACTTTGGATGATGTCTGGTTCATTCCGTAAGATGATAAACTGGTCTTTAAAAATGTATTGGACAAAAAAAATGTTTTCAGCGTAGTGGTGTACTAAAAGGAGACTGCAACCAAGGCATTATCATGTCTCTCCGGCTGTGGAACAACAAATGCCATGATAGTTAGAACAACAAAATGGTTAACGCTTTGAACGTGTCTATGTGTATTGAAAATCCCTACGCCAACTCAATTACGAATATCTACCGATTTTACTTGCCCTCATTAAATGGATTCATCTATGTCAAAACTTATACGTGTCCATTTGAATTTTCTCGTTCTCTTTCGCTACGGTATTAGCGTATACGTACCGCCGTAGTGGAGAGACGTTTTGTGTGCTCTTGAGTGTGCAACAGAAATTTGCCAATTTGAAATGAAATACTGCACTTACCGAACATGGAATGGAAGCACATTTAAAACCAATAAATATGATATAACTTTAAAATGCTCTCAGAAATTAAATGTGAGTTGAAATACCTTGACGGCGCTAGTTAATTTCAAAGTTGAAAACAGACAAATTAATGTGGTCATTTAAAAGGTATAAATTGTGGCTGCTGAGATATCTGAGATACTTCGTCTGTGATTTCTATGACTAATTTTAAGCAAACACGATTATATTCACTTTTCCCAAATTTCTAATGGTTCTTAAAGTACCATGGTTTGAAGCTGAAGTATATTACTAAAGGACTTTGGAAAAATGTGGTTTACTTTAGTAAAAGGCAAGACCAATGTCGTGCGCAATTCATGTCATTCGTCCGTCGGGGCTCTAGTTCCCCGTTGTAGTTTTTCATATTGTTTTTCATTGCATGAAACGCTGAATTAATCTTCTGGACGGGTTATCAAGCTTTTCCATTAAAGAGGTGTATATGTCCCAAGATGAAAAAGTATAGCGGTTGAGATCCGGCAATCACAATGACCAAGCAATGGAACTACTACGACCTATCCATCAATTTGGATACTGTTCTTTGAGGAAATTAGTGACACCTTCTCCATAATTAACTAGCAATTTCACTGTTCCAATTTCCATCGAAGAAATGTAGTCCGATAACTTTGTTATTAGTTATTCCAGCCCAAACGGGGTATCTTCTATGTAAAACGAGTTTTTCGTAAAGCATAAGGGTTCTTGATTGCCCAAACATGTTGGTTGTGGAATTTGTTGAATCCTGCTTTTGTAAATGTAGCTTCTGTAAATGTAGCGTCGTCTCAAAGATGGATTCTTGATTGAGTATCCAGATCTCCACCATTCGCAAAGACGAAGTCTTTGGGGAAGGTACGTGGGGGAATACTTGCACTTTATGGAGTCTGTTTTCTCGCAAAGTGTCTTACACAGTCGTCCTAGTTTGTCCAGTTAGTATATAAATTCGTCTCGTATAAGTACCAGGTTTATTTTCACCAGTATCAAGCACCTCTTCAGCATTGTTTCTTCGCATAAGTTCTCTTTTACAACTTTTAGTGAACGAACCTGTTAATTGAAGAGTTGTGAACATTTCCTTAAGTGTATCCTTTGTTTGGTAACAATTGATTAACAGAGTACATTTTGCTATTCGTTGGAATGCTTTTGTATATTATTATTTATTTCAAAATTTCAAGTTTACAATATCATTTTCAACTTTTTCTTTTACTTCGATATTTCATATTACTTTTTTTTTTAATTTGTACTATTAGTATGTAATTTGCTGCGTTGAGAACATATTTACTAATACAGGCGTGGTTTGTAAATAATTTCCCACTTACTGCGTATCGTCATTATAATTCCTACCAACAGAGTAAATTGGTTTCCTTTGCGATTTTATTCTAAAGTTAATTTGTTGCATCTGCCCAAATGTAACCTTTTTAATAAATTATAATAATTCTTTTTTGATTTGGTTTATGAAAGTAATTTTGTTCTGGGTACACCTTTTTACTTTAAACTACCCCAAAATTGATAAACGTATAATAATTGTTTGTAAATTAGATTAGAAATGTTTGTACCTGCGAGGAGTCTAACGACTGACATTAATACATTATGTTTAGTTGTGCTAAAACCGAAATTGTAATACACCATATTGCATGCTGCCTGGCATCTGGCATCTCGCTCTAGATGAAACACTCGCCCACTGCCCTCGCTCGTGTGTTCAAAGCTAGAGCTCGAGATTAAATAGCGTCCTTGCTCACTTGTACTAAATATAAATATTAAAGAATTTATAAAATCAATTAAATTAAGCGATCAATATAGCAAAACAGAAGGGTATAACTGTCAGATAAATGATACTAATGCCTTAATATTGCTAGCGAAATAGTGAAAAACTCAAGAGTGCATTGCGTCTGTTTTAAGTTAGCGTTAGTAGACATTTATTATTCTAAAGAAGTATTCTATTGTAGATATTCATTTATCTGTTCTACCTCTTAATAAGAAGGAAAAATTTTGATTACTTAGGGTTGACCATTATTTACAATTCTACTGTGAACTAATTTATAATTAATATTAATTCACCCATAACATAATGCTCCAAACTCGTATTGGCAAGTTGTTGACTTTTGATGCAATATAACATATTGATCATGCATTCCAGCTTTAGTAATTTCGTTTATTTAATTGTAACTCGGTTAATTTATTAGCTTGCTTTGTTGTTGATACAACATACCATTAATTTATACTTTATTAGGTTGTTTACATTAATTTACATTTAATCATCAGGTCGACTAGTCGATGCAATTTATATCAAATTCTGACTAAAGGTTTAAATGCAAACGCATGTTACTAATTTATACCAAATTTGCGCTTTTTACGTGTATCCAGCTATCATCATTGTACAGAATTAGTAATAATTTCGTTAACTATACATAAAGCAGCTTTTGATAGGTTCAGTGTTAATTTCAAAGCAATAAGAGTTGGATTGCTACACCTATGTATAATAAGTAGAAAGGGACATTCTATTGGTAATTGATTGGTTATCTATTTTAACATACCATCAGTACAGTGTAACAGTTTGCTTTCTTTCAAAAAATAAGTGTCGCTTGATTATAAACGATACCTTTTCGTAATTTAAATGTTGTAGCATAAGTAATATAATTCTCAACGTTTGATTTATTTTAGTTATAATTTAAATTCTATTTAGTCTTTTGTGAAAGCGCTTAGTTTACTCAGATAAACAAATTTGTGTTGGCACAATTACCTAGTTTCTACCGTTATAGACATTAGAACAAAGTTTGAGGAAAGGCTGGTATAATATATGCGCTATAGTTATTCCTGGGAGGGCAGGGAAAATATCACAATGAAGTTAAATGTAAAACTACAAGGTTAATTTTTAACTTTACACCAGTGAAACTTTTGAGCTTTCAGCATTCAATAGCCTGATGCTTGAGATATGCCAAGCTATTTTGTCAATTATCCGATATTTACTCTGACAGTAACTGCTGCGTGGTTCAAACGGTAATTTCAGTTATCTTTTTTCCAGTGGGGCAATCCTGTGTATCGTATGGTACCACTTAATTAAGCGGTTTTCAATAAATGGTACCATATCCTTCTAAATGCAAAGGCACCAGGATTCAAGTATCACAAAAAAGTAAGATAAACATAGGCTTATCCATCAAGTATAAGCGGTAGAACACTCCATAGCGGTTAGGTAAGATAGCTTTGCTACTTGTTTCCACTTACCAGTTGTCGAAATATGAGAATGTAATGATTTTTAATAGAGTATTTTTCGCCAAATATTGCTAGAGCTTGAGCTTTTCGTCTAATTATAAGCGATTTTCGATTGATTCAATTTGATTTTGAGAAAACATTGTCCATTAATGATATTCTTTCAAATAATTTTCAAAACTAACTTCAATACGTCATAGAATAATGATTAACGAATCTGAATTGATGTAGCATAAACACTAGGTCTGCAAATGTTTATGGAAAAAATAGTGTTATACAACATCTTAGTACAAGACTATTTTAGTTCTACTCTATTCTCCACGTCCCAGTTCTTGTAAAAGATTTTACAGGATGTTAAAGAACGAATGTTGCAAGTGTGCCAATAGGTAACTCCGAAAATTCTATTACGTATCCCAAGCTGACCATTTATGCAAGAAGGCAATACGAGATATGGATGCATCACTGAGAGGTACCAAATACTCCTCAGTTTCTTTTAAATTAGATGCCAACACTCCAGTCTAAGTGGTTGTTCGTGGTAAGTTTTTAGGCGTTCCATATCATAATGCAATAAAGTTAAAAATAAATAAATAAGAAAAATCTATTTAAATCTATATTTTACTTCGTTTTTTGAAAGTACAATAAAATGGCGAGCCAAACGTTACTCATTTATATATTTTTCCATTAAGTAAAATATCTGTGTGATTTTGGAGATATTTAAAAAATTCAAGGGAATTAATTTCAAAATTATGTTTTGTCATTATAAGTCCTTTTAAGGTGTTTAAAATAAGTTATGTTGCTGATCCAAATTTTATTCATATGAGAAAATATCCCTTCAGTGGCGGCGTTGAATCCCGGTAAGCACATGCACATTTCAATAATATTTGATGTGTTATTGTGTAGCATATCTTCACTTTTGCTCGACGCATTATTTGTCAATAGAAACAGAGACTTCTTTCCGCTCTTTATTTTTTGACTAGTTGTTTTTAATACACACTTTTTTTATTTTTTGGACAATCCTAAGACGAAAATCTATTTACAAAAATCTCAGTTCTGCTTCCGTTTCTTCACACGAAGTCACCAAACCTTGAAATTTCAGCCTTAATTTTGCAATTGATGTCAAAAGTAAAAGAAAAGGATCATAGCTAAATCTATTCGGAATAACTTAAATAATCAGGTATGGCTAGAATAAGTTTGAAAGTTTTTTAATTTTGCAAATTTTAGGAGTAATCGATTTGGCAACGTACAATTATGGCCTCGTAAATTTCATGCGATATGTTTAAATTTCAATGTGGTAGTTCTGTCATATGTTTCGCTGTGTTTCGCTGCGTACGCATCCAGAACTGTCCAGCTAATCACGCCAGAAATGTTGGAGCGAGTTATTCTTAGCACCCCGCGCCGACTGGAGATTTGTATTCATGGATGTCAATTTAAATAATTTTTTTGAACAAATATAAAGCGAGACCATAACAGTTGTTTCATTATTTTTGATATTTCGTCTCATAAATGTCTAAATAATAACTCTGCATCTAGGAAACGCGTCAATTTATACACACTTTACATATGTATATCAGGGTGTTGTTTTTGAAACACAGTTAATGAGCTTTCAACATCCGACCATAGAGTTTTTTTTAGCTGTATCCAACGAAACGCTTGGGAATCTTCTATTTTGCGTCCATTTATCCAAGTAAGCTATACAAGTAGTATGAAACGTGGTTGCCAACGCTTTAAATTGAGTTGGGGCTACGTCTTCTCCTTGATTTACCGAATCATAGTGTTAACTTGATTTGGCAAAAGTATTTCATTTTTACACTCTATTACCTGTTACTTTCAATTTGATTGAACCATTGAAGATTTCTCTGATTCTACTTGCAGCACACATTGAAGCTGACGAGTCAAGAAACCATAGACGACAAACAAACAACTATTAAGAATCATTACTTGAGTGACCGTGTTTTTTATAAAAAATCTTATGAGTATAGGCCAATTTCTTACGCTCCCCCGATTTGAACAAGCGGTATACATTGTTACAAAATTGACCGTTCTAAGATCATTTTGTATAGAGCTTAATGATTTTGTTTCAAAACCAGAAAACTTTTAGATTTGGTTCTAAGGCATGCAAATTTTTGTTGGAAACAATTTCTTATTAGCTTACTAGTGCAATCAATAGGTCAAAAGGACTGAATTTGTCGTTCATTTCCAAAAAAGACAACGCTCTGCTACTAC
Source organism: Vesta saturnalis (assembly GCA_036346205.1). Classification (NCBI taxonomy): domain Eukaryota; kingdom Metazoa; phylum Arthropoda; class Insecta; order Coleoptera; family Lampyridae; genus Vesta; species Vesta saturnalis. The sequence continues at coordinate 730,615 of JARFJB010001936.1, read as the reverse complement.
TGGGGATAGCAACATTTCTACCATGTGCAAGTAAAAACTTTGCACGGAATTTTAAGCACTTTACCTCAGTATGTGAGGTTGTCTTTTTAATACATGGATATTTACTTTCCAAAGCTCTATTAAATGTACACTTTCTTTTTAGGATTTTCTGATTTTGGTGTCCTTAACTACGCTACATAACATTGAAAAGAACGTTTATTTCTACATGTAAGTTGTTGTGTACTACTCGAGGTGGCTCAAACCTGTAACTGGAGCTTTAGAAAAATTTCGCACTAAATTATACGAGATTAGATATTTATATATTATTTTTCGGGATAAAGAAATGGTTGTTGTTTATTTGCATTTGAATGTAATTAATATTAAGATGAAGAGCTTGAGTTTATTTCAATATGGTATCTATATACTCAATTTGAAAATATTTAAATACGAGCATTTGCAAGTGCATTAATGTGTTGGGAGAGAATGACGCCGTCACAATAATAATGTGCAGTTTTTAAAACAGTTGCATTAAGAAAGCGAACAAGAGGAGTCGCATAAAATAGGCGATCCGAGTTTGCGAGTTATCGGTCCGCTGCAATAAGTGACATTGTACAGTCACGTAGCCCGATAAAGAGTGAAAATTACAAATAAGAATTGATTATCGGTGATAGGGAAAAAGTATAAAATTAACTTCCTTACTAAAATAATAGAAAGTGTAAAAATTGGCAATTTGGATGTAATAGAAAGATTGCGTAATAGTTTACAATAACGTTTTAGGTGCTTGTTAGAAGTGTCCTAAGTTGATGGTTTATAGCGAGTGATAAATGTACAATAAGACAATCGACCCAATTGATAGTTTAATAACAAAGACATTGATAAAGAAAATACGGCTTTCCGTAGTTCGCTTGCAGTTCGCCGTTTGCGATTAAATTAGAACAATTATGTAAAAACTGTATAGCGTAAATATATCGAACAATTATTTACTAAAATGATTAACTGATGAAAGAAAATTATAAACGTATTTAGCTGCACAAAAGTATAAGGAAAGATAAGGACAACAATCGAGAAGCGGTTCCAGAGTGCCGCCAGATAACATTATCGGAAGATCAGGCTCTAACGTATCTGAGGCCCTTCATCGGCCAAAGAAACGCCAGCATTACATCATCAGTTGCAAGGAAAATAAGTAAAAACCTTCTTTGTTTGTGTTAATAAATAAAACTTATTTGTGTTTGACTTTCTCGAAACTTTAAACTTTATTGCCACAATTAAACGGCAATCGTTTAATTCTGAGAATCATTTTATTTGTTATATATATATATATATATATATATATATATATATATATATATATATATATATATATATATATATATAATATTGCGTTGATGCATTTTCGTTTAGAATTAGAATTTGATTAAATAAGTATAACGCTGCTTTACTTTTATTGCTAAAGATTGTTAATGTCACAAGCTTACACGACTATTGAACATATAAATGCAGAAAGAGGTCAAGTCAATAGGAATCCGGATAAATAAATAAATCGAAACGAGCATAATTATGAGCACTGATAATAGAAGGCGTTTCTTTACATTAACTTGAGCTAGCCGTTGCAACCAATTAATAAATTAGTAAACATAAAGCTTTAAAATTCATTTACGAAAACCGAAATAAATTAGCAAGCAAATTAAAAATTAACTAGTGATTGATATCTTTATAATTTGAATCCCTTTAGTTTTAATTAAACGTAATAAAAAATAGTCATCTCAATCATTAAAGTTTATTCAATGATGTTGATATTATAAAAAAGTTTAAAAGAACTCAAATCTTATTCTTTGGAGCGGGTTAAATAAACAAAAGTGGTTACTAAGGGTATTATGCCCGTTGCAAACCCTTCATTGTTTTATTTATAACCCTCATTCCTTTATTATTAATGATTATGATAGAAAACTTTGGTCTGAAAAATATGGAACACTGGAAGTGTGGCGGGACCTGTAACAAACAAAATACACCTACGTACCACACAAAAAATAAAAAAACACCGAACGCGTTTCAATAGCTAAGCTATCATCATCTGCGGTCGACTTTCGTATTTGTAAAAGACTGGACAAACGCTGTGACTGTAACGTTCTATGCATGATATAGTTTTAAAAATGCTTCATTACTCTGGAATTGTTCTACTCTCACGGGATAATGGTAGGAAATGTAATCACAAAAAAATAGCCGATTCGGAAAACTTTTCCACTTTAAATAAATAAACGGTCGTAAATTATTAAGAAAATAAAAAATGAAACGTTAAAACACATAGATTTATTACATTTAAATTATAGCATATGTGCAAACCCTGATCCTAAAATTTTCTTGAGTTAAAACGTTGATTAAATTCAAAGAAAGTTTTCCCAGGTTTGAACGTGCGATCCAATTTGCTTTTATCTTCTTACTTCTTGATTTTGAACATAAGTTTCTTGATTTTGAACATAAGTTTACATTTAAGCCCACCCTTCCTTCCTCGGACTTCAATAAATCTGCGAGACGTGCTGCAAATGCTCTCATTTCCCGCACTTATTCCCGAGTTTTTTACCATGGGCCTATTTTTTGGGCCCAGGTCTTTTCATTAGCATTCTCCGTTTAGTTAACTTAGATTCGTGCGCCTGAAATCACTTCAGTTCATCTGGGCCTACTGCTACCTACATCTGTGGCCACCCGCATGTTAGTTTTATTACACTAGTGGACGGTGCCACGCTGGATGTTCATTCCCGACGTAGCATCGTTGGATCGAAAGGCTGCTTACCTAAGTTCTACCCACCCCCAGGGTATCGATTAAGGAATGCAACGGGTCGCCAGCGCAGAATCTATTAATCGATACTCAACACATATTTTACACAGCTCACAGTAACACGCTGCCCATTCTACATAAACAATGTGCAGGGAGTCTACGAGTTGAAAGTAACAAGCCGCCTTCAATTAAACTTTAAGTTCGGTCGTTAAAGCATTCGCTAAATAACGGCACAAGTAAAATGTTCAGTTATCCTGCCAGCACAGTCCTGTAAACTGAAATTTCCTGAAGGTTTAAATACATTACGCTGCCCCCGATTTAAAGAAAGTCACCCGGTAGCTGCCCCATGCTACCACACCCGGCGTGAACGGTGTATCTAAGTTGTGAACGAATTACTCGTTCCTGAAAGTATATTCTGTAGGAGAATATTTAGTATTCAATTCCCTGTATGCAAGTAAGTCCAACTGATCCAACTAGTACATATTCTAATGAACCGTAATTAACGCTAAATATCTACCGTTAGTTAGTAAACCCATGTAAATATTAGCTAGATACGTTAAGATCTTTTTCGTAACAGTTAGACGTGGAAGTTGCGTTTATATGATACCAATACGATTTCTATTATAAAAATAGTTATAAAGAATTTTACAAATACAACTTTATGTCCCTTTAAATTTATTGATTTTTTGATTGACCTAGAACCAGGTATATTAAAACCATTCACCTCTTTCTTATCGCTTCAAAAATATTTCCAACTAGAAATCACGTTGTAATAATGCCATGCAACAAACTGCCCTCTGCCGTTTTCTACCAGACAGTAACGGACTTAAAATATTCTCGTATTTCTATTTCATTTTCCTTTTGTTTTCTCTCTATATTAACTTTATATAGAAAATTAAAATCATCTTCTTTTTAAACATGCAGTTAATGTTATTTTCACAGCAAACCTAACGGAAGTACCAAGTCGTCCGCTATTTACGGATACACCCAGCCCTCGTAGCCGCCCTCTGCAAGGGGAGCAACAATCCAATCCCAGGACCCCCGTAGTGAAAGGCTGATTTTTGTTTTATTTAGGGTATGTACATATTTCCTTTATTGCGTTAATTACTCGCTTGCAGATATATAGAATGTAAGTTTAACTGTTGAATATTTATCTATTATATTGATACAGGGAAGATATATGTATAAAACCCATTTAGCGTTCATTTACCATTGTGGAAAAAGCTTGGTAGCAAGCAATACACTTCGTTTGAATTATTGAATTCCATCTTACACATTTTTTGAATTTGTTTTCAGCTTGCAGTACAATCTTTGAACTTGTTTTTTTTGTCCGTAACATCCATTTCGCAATCTTTTCCGCACGGCTGGCATGCCTAGATTGTATGCACCATTTCCAATGCAGTCATATACTACTTCTAATAGAGTGCATTTTTGTAAAATCTCTTACTTCCATTTACTTGCATTTAAAATTTCTATTCCCGTATGTTGCTATTTTTTTTATAATTTGCCAATTTCTCCTCTAAAAGTTTTCTATATACGTAGAAAAACTCATTTTAACTGTTATTTTCGTTAATTTAATTGTATTGATAAATTAACTCCAATATAAAATGTGCCATTTAATGATGACGTTTTTGTCAGTTTGGCAGCGATAAAAAAGGTGCATCTTTTTTATCACCGATAAAAACGTCTGTTCCTCATAATCAAACTACATCTAGTAGCCGTCCGTCGGTACGTCACTTTAATGTTTGTTCTGTCAGTTATAATTATAAAGTTTTGTTGATATTCAACCATGCAAAATTCATTCATATTTTCTGTCGTTAATTTATCTTGCCAAAAAACTCGAGCTTTTATTTCAAGAATAAATTTCTTTTGAACTCAAAGTTTTTCCATTAGTATTTTTGCTCGAAAAACTGACACTTGGCAAAATCGTGAGACCGCCATGTCAGTTTTTCTCATAAAATTACTGATTGACAAAATTATTTCGTTACAAAGAGAAATTTATCCGATAAAATAAAAGCTCTTGTGTTTTTACTGTTGCTAAAAATTACTTTCATATAGTAAACTACTTTTATGTATTAATAATTATTTGCTTACTTACATTTATTTCACACGTGTACATTCTAACATAACACACATTATTAACATTTTTAATTCATTTAATATGATCTATTTTACCAAATTTTGGTTTCTAAAGATTGTTTTTTTTCACAGCATATTTGATTTCAGGTTTGTTTCCTTTTCAGGTTTTCCATGTACTAGTATGGACATATAACTAGCGTGGAGCTTCGCACCGCGCTATGGTCGCAACACACGTCGATACCCGTTTACGATATTTACTTAAAGGTAAGATGTTCTTCAAAATTTTCAGTTGTTAAAAATGCTAAAATTATGCTTTTTTAGTTAGCATAATCATTCATCGTTCCGTGGAGATGTAAATATGACGCATTTAATATCATTTTAGGGTCAAAACATGTTTTATAATACATCTGAACGTAATTTGATTGTGGTTATTTTATTTTATCGAAAATATGATTCACATGTCACATGGTACATTTTTGATTACTTTTATTGGTTAAAATACAAAAAAATCGCATAATAGGCTATGAAATCGGTGATAATTTTATCACTGCATGTTGATTGTCACATTATTTTAATGAATAAAATAGTTTACTGTCAAAGTACAAATCGTTTAAATTTGTAGACTTTAAAAAAATATAGTTTCTGTTAACGTTCCTTATATTCTCTTACCAAATATAACACGTGTTATTATTAATAATCGATGATACCACTCGTTAAAACCTTTAGAAAGTAGAACTCGTGCTTCGCACTCGTTCAACTTTAATTCGAGCTATCATCGATGATAATCATAACACTAGCTATGTTATCCCCGAAAATAAGGTATATTCTGTTTAAAATGGTGTAGATGTAAAAAATATAGTTAAAATAAATATATCGTCGTTTTTATTGTCATTATATACTTGACTGAAATGTAGTTAATATGCCATATTAAAAAAATTTGAAAATTGCAAGAAAAAGAAATTCACTTACAGGAAGTGTTTACTTTTGTAACTTTTAAGTAATGGTAATAAGAACTCTCATTTTGATGTTTAATGCTACCATACTAACATTTACGACAGTACCAACGTAAACATTTTAATAAGTAACATTTTTAACCTCAATGTCTGACTTTACTAATTGTCAATCAAAAATTCAAATGTTGCCAAACTATATTTTTGGAATCATTTGGCTTTTTGACGTGCAATGTTACCAAAATAATATTAACCCATTAAGGACTGAATTTTTTTATTTGAAAAACTGAACTCAATTTTTAATTGTACACGATAATAAATGTTTAAATGTTACTAAAAAGGAGTTTTTTTGAAGATGCGATGCATGCGTGGTAAAATACCGCCTGTACCAGATATGGCACGCTAGTCCTTTAAGTGGTTAAAAAGTACAATGAATTTAGTCTTTATTCTTGGATAATTAACAATAATAAAAAACTGATACAGAATAATTAATTACTGTGATAACTAGGAAAACATTGAATACAAAGTCCTACATTACATTTACGACACTGGGTTCTGACGGCACTTGAAGGTGTATGACTACCAGCACATCGCCTTCGTTTGTTATTGGGTACATATTCAATAAGATGGTCAGTACGATCGTACCTAATGTTGGGGGCAACTCTGGTATCCGATGAGTACGTTGCAGGACGTCCAGCTGTTTTTGGCAAATTCCAATATTTTGTAAATATAATTGAGCTATTTCACGTCTGAAATTCAATTGTGGCACATCAGGATTATGTCGCTTGTATAATATCCAAGAGTTTTGTACGCAGGTGTCAATAAGCCACGTAAATATTGGCCACCACCATTTCTTACTACGAATTCCAATTCGGTATACATTGACATTCGCATCCATTTGATCGGTACCTCCCATAAACTCGTTATACTTTCCAATACAGTTTGGTCTAGGAACGGAGATTTTCTTTTTCTCTGCAGAGCAATAACGAGAGGCATTAGACAATGGATGGACGCCATGTAGAGCAACTGTTACTACGGAGTTATCCGTCCATCGCATAACAATTACATTTTTATCTTGTGTCAGTGCACAGTCATGTGTTCCTCTTACTGTTTTTTCATCTCTTTTACGCAACGGATAGGACAATTTTTTGGAAGCCGATTTTCCCTAATTGTTCCGGTGGCTTCGTAACCATTTTCTTTCAAATGATAAAGAAGATGTGTAGATGTGAACAGGTTATCAAAATAAAAATGATAAGGCAAGGACTTAACATCCAGTGGAATTTCATCTAAAAGTTAAAGAAGAGGTGCAATTTCTTTTGATGGTCCGCATTTGAATTTGGTGTATTTCCTTGGTATATTTCAAAGTTCATGAGATAACCATTTTTTGAATTCATACACCAAACTTTATGGCCAAACCTGATTGGCTTTCCCCGAATGTACTGTTTACATCCATGTCTCCCAAAATATTCAATCATGCTTTCATCATAAGCCACCTCCTGTTGTGGTACATAATTCGCATGGAAGCTTTTTTTCATTTTTGTGATTGGTGGCCGCAGCTTGGCTATTTTATCTGCAAGTTGAAGATTATTGTTGTCGGCAAAATGTATAAAGCGCATTATTTGTATAAATTTGTCATGGCGCATGGATTTGTAGACAGCAATGATGCGTAAATCATCCCCAGAGTCCCAATAACTTTTCTTGGATGGTTTGGGATCGTATCCAGAGACAATGAGTATTCCTAAGAAGCATTTGATTTCTTCTGTGGTAAGATTTGGGTTCGAACAATTTAGGAATAGTGCGTATCGATTGCTTTCTTCTACAATTAACTGTAGTATGTCATCTGTTAAAAACATCTCCAAAATATGTGTTGGCGACAAATCTCTATATTTTGAATAGTTTTGTGTAGGAAATATGTGACCAGATGCAGAATAAGGCAGGTCTTCATTTGCACTCCACTTGATCGGCGTAACTATTTTTTTTCTTTGGTATGCCTTTATTTTTTCCTTGACTTTAATTATTTTCACCTGTACTTTCTTATAGTATACCATCGTTTTGAATGTAATCAGTACCAATGCGGTGTCCACTTTGTAAAACTACCTCCGCAGCTGCTTGTAATTGTCTGCTAGATAAATTATCCAACAAACCTCCAGACTCGTCACCTGAATCTTCGTCTGAGTCAATTTTGTTATCAGGGGGTTCTATGTATACTCGATCTACTCTATCATTAAAATCTTCCCAAAATTCTTCCGATTCTAACATATCCGCAATGTCTTTCACAGTCAAACTGAAAATAAAATATTACAGTTACATGTCTGTCCGTAAAACGTGATATAGTAGTGTATAGGACTAGCGTGCCATACATGTAACATCAACAAAGACACCCCACCTTGATTATACCAATAAGTATTTCCAAATTGTATTTTGCTATACTTGTAAATAGCCTTCTATATAAAACGAATCCGCAAAAATATTGTAAATTTTAAACAACGTGTAAAAGATAAATACTTACGGTTTAGTGGAACTCATATTTGTTGGTTTTGTAAATAAATGCACGTCTTTCTCATTCTCTTACAAAGCACTGACTAAGCAAATTCTTTCTTCCGCGGTTCATAATAGATGGGTTTAAGTATTAGGAACTCATAAAACATGGGCGTATGCGTCAAACTTTGTTCAAAGTAGTTTTGAAAAATTCTAAGTAGGCAATCGACATCCGTGCCATTTAAGGCATGCTAGTCCCTAATAGGTTAATGTAAATACCAACTTATACATTTAAGTAGGTAACATTATTAACCTAAATGTTCTTGAACGCTATCATAAAACTATATTCAGATTTAGAGGTCGATGTGATTCGTTTTGAGCATCCACGTCCTTTTTGCAGTACGTTTTAGCCTCTACATTATTTTATCTCGTTATTTTAGGGAAGCTGTAAAAAACTTCTTGTGGATGCACAACGAAGCACACTTTGATAACCTTGTTTTCGTTTGCAGGTGCTGTGTTTACTACAGGTAACCTTCCCTATGTAGACTGCATCTCCATTAAGACATTATATTTAGCTAAGACCTAACTTTTCTATAGGATGCTTGTAAACAACTTTTAGATAACCTCATTTCTAAAACTTTAGTCAAGTATTGTTCGTAGTACTTTATTATTTAATCTTGTTTCCAGAAATTAATTTTGTCTTTTTCTTAGATAAGCATTTACTAGATCCTGCAACCTGGTTTTAACCCTACACTGTTTGTGAGTCGTAGTCTCATTTATAGAAATTTTGGTTGTATCTTTAGATTACCTTAGTTTAAGGAATTTCATTCGATATCTATACTTTTGCTTTTAGATAACTTTATACCTAGATCCTCTAGCGAGTAACTTTGACTTAGAGGTTAACTTTCAGAGATGATGTATATATCACACCTGAAGTGGGTGGTCTGCATACTCCAGGTCGTAACCAGGTTAGGTACGTATAGCACTTAGATGAGTTTGACTCCTGTAAATGTCTTTTTCAGAGAGGTTTATGCTCATATCTTCGTTTCTGTCTTTAGATAGCCTTCACATTTCGTTAATATTCACGCCATTTACGACATGATATTGACCTTAAAACATGTGGCTTCTAAATATAATTGGCCGTGTTTTCAGAAATATGACCTTAAACAAAGACATGAATGTGACTTTGAGCCGTTCTCTCTAAATTAACCAAGGTCTGGTCTCTCAGAATTAATCGGAATTGAGTCTATATTATATTCGTTCTCCGAAACATAACTATGAGAGTTTCAGTGACACAACTTTGACCTTGAAACAAGTTACTTATTTTTAACTCTGACCTGTTTCCAAGAATATGTCGTTAAATAATTTCGGCGAGATCGAAACTTGACTTTGAAGGCTAGGGTTGATCTTGAAATAGGACCATTTCTCCAACAACCTAGTTTTTATAAATTTATCCTGTATTCAGATTTCTAGGAGTTTTTAGAAAGCCTCAACTTCTAATTAACATTAGGTTCATTTGTATAAATTTAATTTTGATCAAGAGTATGACCTTGACCTTGAACAAAAGACTTCTAACATTGGATTTGTTTCAAGGAATGTGGCAGTAAAGAGAGTCCTGACCTTTACCTTCAAACGTTCTATCTCACTGTTAGACTAGAAGTAATTCCCTCACTCTCTTGTAAATGTGGTCCAGTACAGACATAGACATAATACTTGTATTCGTAGGGTTAAATCACCTCCCTCTTCTAGAGAATAAATAATCTTTTTTGTACCTTAATTCCTGTGCACCAATTGAGATTTCATTTTTGAATCATACGCAATAGAATAACGTATGTTTAGTTGAGATTGTTGTTGTTAATCTGTTTGTTGCATTAACTTGCCGATTTTAAGCGAAAATCATTTCAATAAAGTCTTCTAATTTCTTGAGTAATCACACTTTTGCATACCCCGAAACAAAAGAAGATAAAATGTCCAACGACGAATTTCAAGACCTCTGTTGACATGAAATAGTGTATTATGCAACGAGCATTTAATGACTGCTATTAAGACACGAGTATGAGGATTACGACACGAGCCGTAGGCGAGTGTCGTAAAGAATACGAGTGTCTTAATAGCCATTAAATGCGAGTTGCATACACTATTTTTTCTACGACCTCTTAATAAAAAAAAATAACTAGGTAGGTATGTACTTTATTTTGAACATTTATGTTTATAGTATAATGAACAGTTCTAACTTGTACTAAAAAACCTTTATTACAAAAATAGCAAAAAATGAACTTTGACAAAAAAAGAAACAAAACTTTACAATTACCTATTCTTTCTGATTAATAATTACATTTTCTATAGTACAATTATTAAATTGCATTTGCGGCACTTTTGGGATAACATTAGTTGATGCCATTACTGATGTTGAAGGTAATGGATTAACATTTATTGAATTGTTGATCTCGTTGTATTCAATCGAATTTAAAATTTGATTGGCTACATTGATTTTATTTTGAACTGAATCCTCAATGTAATTTTCCGCTACTGCCGTAGATTTCCACCCACCGTGGTGTTTTAAAGAGGTGATGTCACCACCAGCATCAACTAATATTGTTGCAGAAGTGCGACGAAAGCAATGTCCGGTATACAAATTGGGACCAGGAAGATTTAGGTAGATAGCAATTTCTTTTCCTATCCCACCAAATTTATTTATTCCTACGTTTTGTACGGTGCATTTCCTATTTATGTAATTGATAAAAAATGACGTAGTTACACAGTTTTTAGGACGAAGATTCATGTACTTTTTGCATGTTTCATAATACTTTCCTGTTATTGTAAATTTTCTTGTTGTTTTCGTTTTTGTGTCCCTAATTGTAACTAACAGCGTTGATTTAAAATCATCATTTACATCTTTTAGTTCCAATTTGTGATGCTCGTTCCTTCTGCAAGCACCCCATAATGCCAAAAATACATACCACCTATGAAAGAAACACTATTTTTCCTGTACAAACAAAATTTAGATTCACTGACCTTTGCCAATAAATATTTAACATCAGGGGATTTCACAACTTTTATTCAAAGAGCTTAGAATTGTCACAATTAATTAATTTTATATCTGTCAGAAATACTCATATGGCCACTTCGATATTTAGCGAACACTGTGCTGATGTTGCATTTCTATTGGTTGTAAAATCACAGCAAATTTGATAGTTAGCAGATATTGTAGTAATTTTGCATTTCTATTGGCTGTACACTTGTATCATTATGAAAAATTTGAATCATTATGGGTATCATTAAAGTACGGGGCGTGCACATTTAATAAACCAATTAAAGCATAGGAGTAGAAAAAAGTATTTAATACGAGCGAAATACAAATTTTTCATTCTGAAATAATTGTGCGATGCTTTAAAAATTATATCTAAAGCCGGTTGTGGCTAAATTCATTTGTTCCATTTTTAATAACCAAACTGTTCCTTCGTGTCACTTTTGGTAAAACTAAAAATTGGAAATTGTTTTTTGTTAAATAAGCTAGTACAAAGAAGGTTTTATGTTCTAGAAATAATTTGGTATTTCGTACAGAATTTATATCTAATTCATATTTCCGTGATCTCTTGAAACGGATTCAATCACGTTTCACGTTACATCACGTAAATTCATCCTAAGTATGGTATAATTAATTCTGCACAACGTAAGAGAAATTGTAAATTCTAGTTGTTACTTGCTATTGGGTAAAAATTGACAGTTGCAGTTTTAGAACGTATTTTCTTATACAGAGTACATTGGAGACTTTGAACCTTTCAAATTTTTTAAATTTAATTATAAATTCCAAACTTTTTCACAATTCAGTGTGATACAAATACAGTTTGTTTTTAGTGTTATGCAATGCGCTTTTTTAATACGAGCTTAAGTATATTAAAATGCAGTTACACAATTTGCGGTAATGCAGTACAATTTGCAGATTTTATGCGTAACACATCAAATAGACTAAATTCCACTAACCAGTTCGTATTATTACAATAGCTTTTTCTAATAGTTTGCAAGTAAGTTTCATTTTAATTGCAAGAGATGAATTAAATTAGAATATCCAATTAAAATATTAACACATTTCGGATTAGATAACGTTGATTGTGTACACATCGCAATCATTAATTACTAGCGTAATAAGGTTTGCTAAAATTGCATATTATAAAGGTTTAATTGTATATGGTACTTCAGTTACCCTTTCAGCAAACAATTTTGACAAGAATTCACTATATAGTGTTTGATAAACTGTTACAATTAATCGACACACTTATGATGAAAGATACATAATTATACTTATCCATTCTAAGCCTTGTGTATATATATATATATATATATATATATATATATATATATATATATATATATATATATATATATATATATATATAAATGCAGTTATTAATGAGACACTAAAAAAGGCACTAAACACAAGGGATTTAAATAACTATAAACACTATCAACAGTAAAGATCGCAGAATCATTGTCTGCAGTGCATTAGCTCCTTTAACTTATAGAAACAGCTAGATGTAAGAAATTCTTTTAATATTTTTCTCTTAAACTGGACCAGAGGTTCGTTCTTAAAATTATTTGGGAAATTAATGCAGGCTGATAACCTACATTTTTTAACATAGCTTTTGTTTACAGACCTCGTATTGTATTCATATATACTACCAATTGATTTGAATTTGCTTAAATTTTCACTGAGAAAAACGTAGTTTGCAAGATATTGGTTTAATTCCATCTGATTGTTTTTTCTAAAGTATTCTAAAAATTACTCGAAACTCATGTCAAGTTAACTGGTCAGTTATTTGAAACAACTTTGGTAATGTGATATTTAGTAGATACAA